>CAJQZJ010000184.1:2400000-2411890 GCA_907164525.1 Lophiomys imhausi
ACACACACACACACACACACACACACACACACACACATAGACAAACACATACCACACACACACACATAGACACACACATACCACACACACATATGTATATACATGTTTTTTAAATAAGGCTATATTTCCGATTATTTGATTTTGTTACAGCAGGTCTGGTGATGGGAAGGACTGGTATTTGCAGGTGTGTGTAATGATTGCCAGAGCCCTTCAGGTTCAGATAAACAAATGTGATATCTCTTGAGCTCTGAATCTTGGGACTTCCTATGTTATTGTCATAAGATGTGAGAGTATACAATTAATATGTAATCAACCCACTATTTCTTAAGATTGCAAAATGGATAAAATAAGTGAATTGGTGAAGCATCACAAGCCTTAATAGAGGTAAGGGGACAGCATGACAACACCCTACAGAGAAGTTCAGCTTCAGACTCCTGAACTTAGATTACTGTTACAAAAGCTCCTGAGGGGTTTGGGAGAGGGCCTCTGGAATTGTGCTACCTGGGCAGAGAGACAAGTCACTTAACTTCTCAGTGTTTTTTTTTTTTTTAATAATTTATTTTTTATTTCTTCAAGTTACATCTCAATCACAATCCCCTCCCTACTGCCCCCTCCAGTCCCACCCTTCCACCGTCCTCCCCCTCAGCCCCACCACATCTGTAAAGAAGGGCATTAGTAGCACATAGGTTATTGAGGTATCATATGTGTTAACTGGAAGTATCTATTCTAGACTTCCCTAATGTGTGGGTACTTAGGTAATATTTGCTATTGTTATGGATATAATGAAGTATTAAAAATTCATGCATAAAGTTATCATCATTATTCAATTATAACCACCTATTAATTTATTTAAACATCAACCATTTTGCTTTGTTAACACTAACAGGTAAATGAATGAACATTTACTTGAATAACTATCTTACAACTAGTAAGAAATCAATGTAGTAGTTGTATATTTTCAATCAATATTCAGATAGTAAATTCACTTTAAGTTCTATGTAGTATTTTAGAATTAGCTAAAATGTGCCTTCCCTGTCCATGTTGCTGGATGTAGTTTCCCTCCTGGAAACATCCATCCCAGAGCACCTCATGATTTTGAAATGTTGTGCAATGGATTTCTCACTCTGAGAGTACTGCATAGCTTTCTGTTTAAACTTGGATATTTGGGGGAACAGGAGTTGCTGGCACTGCTGTTTAACAAGATAGGAGGCAGAAGGCAGGCCTTGCATGTGTTATCCCAGCTGTGTGCCACATGTGTCACCCTTTTGGGATTTTTGAGGAACCATGCCTATGTTCCATAAAGTACCTGTGGCTTTACAGATTCTGTGGCAGGTGATTCTAATAACACATGAAAATGGATATAGATTTAATCTGAAGAACTGCAAATGTCAAGATGACTGAAATCCTGATTTGTACTCATGAGTAAAAGTGTCAGTATGACAAGGGTATGTCAGTGTATGGCTAAGAGCTCCCAATATGAGGCAAAGGCATCTTACAGTTAATGGGAAAATTTTAAAACTTTAATAATAATAATTTATCATTAATATTAATAAATTATAATGATAAATATGATAAATTATAATATTTATCATTATAATTTATTATTAATATTAATAATAAATAATAATTTATTATTATTTCTTTAAGTTACATCTCAATCACAACCCCTTCCCTACTCCCGCTCTGGTCCCACCCTCCCACCCTCTTCCCCCCCACCCCCATCCTCATTCCTCCCTCTTTTTTTTTTTTTTTTTTTGCACCTTATCTTATTTTTTTTTTACTTTATTTTTTATTTCTTCAAGTTACGTCTCAATTGAAATCCCCTCCCTACCCCGCCTCCAGTCCCACCCTCCCACCCTCTTCCGCCTCAACCCACCCATCCCCTTCCTTTTTTTTTTAAGTTTAAGATATATCTTTTCCCCCCAACAGCTCCCCCTTTCAGTCCAACAAATGGCTCTTACTCTTATAATAATAAATACAATACAAAACAACAGAGGTAATTAGGCCAAAATTATGAGAGTTATATGGCTTGGCATACAATCCCAATGCCCAGTCTATATGTATTTGGCACCTGACTTCAACATTCTACTGTCGACCTATCTCCATGAGTTTAAAGTTCTATATCCAACTCAACTTTCATCACAATTTAAAAAGCATCTTCTTAGAACACCCTCTTGATTCCCAAACAACTCAAAATTTAACTATGAGACTCTAGCTATCTATTCTTCAACCACCTCAGAGACCTGAGAGGGACAAATATATCTGATTATATAGGAAGTGCAGGGCTGCAGCTTCCCAAACTAAGAAATGACATACCAGTGGCTGCCTGGACAGCTCCCATTTTCTCTCCATACATTACAGCATCAATCTTCAGTCATTTGACCCCATTTCTCTGACAGACATTGATTGTAGAGCAGGGGTTATGAAGGACTCGCCTACCCTGTCTTGGCAGAGCTAGGCTGTCGGCTTACCTGCTTCCAAGTTTTGTCCTTTTTGGACAGCAGTCTGTCTACAGTTGAAGCAAGGGGTTTTTCCTACCCTGTCTTGGCAGAGTTAGGCTGTCGACTTCCCCGCTACCAAGTTTTGTCCTTTTTGGACAGCAGTCTGTCTGCAGTTGGTGCAAGGGGTTTTTTCATGCCAAGAGAAAGGCTTGCCACCAATTCAACCATCTTACAGTGGAGGTTCTTCGATGCTTATCCTCTACTTGGAGTAGAATAGGGTTGCCGTCAGGTGCTGATATGTCTCGATATAAAAAAAAAATCTTGATTTAAGATAACATCTTTGAATGCCATATTCTGCAGATCTCAAGGGGTTTTTGAAGATGCCCTATCCATCTCTTGTATTTAGATAAGCAAATGTTGCTTGTCTCTTAGCAACTTGATTACTGGGTAGTTTAGAGAATATCTGTGATAGACTGTCATAGTAGCCAACAAAGAGACATGTTTGCATGACTAGGAGTTTGTTTTAACTATCCTAGACCGTTTTAGACGGTTGGTATCAAGAGGTCAGAGCTTCACATTTTATTTTTAAGTATCTCTAGGTATGATACCATTGGGAAGCATTACCTTTAAATTTGTATCAATATACAAAGATCTATTCAATTGTGGTTAAATATACTCTTAATTATGTATCAATATACCAAGATCAATGCCTATGTAGCCCAATATAATCTTAATATTACGTCCATATGCAAGGGTCAATACCATTGTGGCCAACTATAATCTTAATTTTGTATCAATATACAAAGATCAATACCGATGTAATCCAATACAATCTTATTTTTGCACAATAAACAATGGTCAATACCACTTTAGCCAAATAAACTACTAATTTTGTACCTTTTTTTTTTTAAAGTTTAAGGTATATCTTTTACCCCCTAACAGCCCCCCTTTCAGTCCAACAAATGGTTCTTTCTCTTATAACAACAAATACAATACAAAATAACAAAAATAATTAGGCCACAATTATGAGAATTATAAGGCTTAGCATATATTCCCAATGTGTGGTCCATAACTATTTGGCAACAGACTTTAACATTCTACTATGCATCCATCTCCATGAGATTAAAGTTCTATATCTAACTCAGCTTCCGTCCTAACTTGTATCAAAATTTTAAAAACATTTTCTTAGATCCAGAACACCCTCTTAATTCCTAAACAACTCAAAATTTAACGATGGGACTCTAGCTATCTAGTCTTCAACTATATCAGAGACCTGAGAGGGATAAATATATCTGATTATACAGGAAGTGCAGGGCCAGCAGCTTCCAAAACTAAGAAATGAAATACAACTGGCTGCCTGGGCAGTTCCCAACTTCTGTCCATGTGTTAGAGCATCCATCTTCAGCCTTTTGGTCCTGTTTCTCTGACAGACATTGATTGTAAAGCAGGAATTATGAAGGACTTGCCTACCCTGTCTTGGCAGAGCTAGGCTGTCGACTTACCTGGTTCCAAGTTTTGTCCTTTTTAGACAGCATGCTGTCTACAGTTGAAGCAAGGGATTTTTCTTGCCAAGTGACAGGCTTGCCATTAATTTAACCATCTCCAATTGGAGATTCTTCGATGCTTATCATCAACTTGGGGTAGAATAGGGGGTGCTGTCAGGAGCTGACATGTCTCGATATCAAAACAATCTTAAGAAAGCATCTTTGAATGCCATATTCCACACTTGAGGTTTTTGAAGACCACCTATCTATCTCCTTATATTTGGAGATATAATGTTGCTTGTCTCTTAGGAAATTGATCTCTGATTAACTTAGAAAGTAACTGTGAAAGACTCTCCTAGTACCTAACAAAATGACATTCTTGAATGACTATTAGTTTGCATTTCTTAATTGTCCTAAAGAGTTTATGACAGTTGCTAACAAAAGGCTAAAACTTCACATTTCATTTTTAAGCATTACCTAGGTATACTACCTTAAGAAGAGTTAACCTTAATTTTGTATCAATATACAAGGATCAATACTGATGTAGCCAAATATAATCTTAATTTTGTATCAATATACAAAGGTATAAGAGCACATTCAATAATCTGTCCCTTTTTCTTTATCATTCCTATATTATATCTATATCCCATTTTTTCTCAAGTCTTTTCACCCCTACATAGGAGGGAAAGGATACAGAAAAGAAAAAGAGAGAAATCCGTGAGTCTAACCTCCAAAACTTATTTAACAAGACCATTTAACAGCTTGTAATCTCTCTCCTTAAATAACAACAAGTATCTATAATCCATCAAATGACCAAAGGGGGGAAAATCACCCACCCACCTTCTGGAGATGGGACGTCACTCTCTTAAAATGATTTTCTGCTGATTTGGGATGTAGTAAACCTGTTTGGGGCCCAAATAAGAATGAAAAAATGGTTAAGCACATTAATAGAGTCATTTGCTATTCAGTCCTTTTGTGCTCAGCTATTTAAATATCCTAAGAAGTTCGTAGACAGAAGCTGAACTTCAGGGCTTTTCTGAAGTTCTGGCTGGAACAGTCTGTGAAGCTGAACAATCTTAGTGATTTTGAGTTGTTGTGGTTGTAGACTTTTGAGGAAACAGCTATTGAGGAAGTCTGCAAGGCTGGATCATCTGGGGCTACTTGTCTTCTTTGGTGTCTGATCTGTTTTATTCTGAGGTTTCAATTGTCCAGTTGTCCCTGGATTTCTCAGATGGATGCTTTTAATGTTCTAGAAAGATAAGAACAGAGCCCTGCCCTAATCCTAACTCTGGACACTACTTTTTTTTTTTGGCAGGTAATAATTTTTCTGGTGCAAAAATTTTTTTTTGTTTTTGTTTTTACAATATAAGAAGTATTATCTTTCAATTGAAATAAAAAAGAAATTATTTTGATATTTTGGAACTAAACAAACCTTTAAGTGTATATATTTTGAGATCTCAAAGGACAATTCACTTTGAATTTCAACTTGCCTTTTGTAAGTAGCTTTTAAAATTGAATTATTCCAAATCCTATGTGCCCGTCTCTGCATTCTAAGTATTGGGATCAAAGACATGTGTCTCCTAACTTACAGGATTAAAGATTATATCCCTCTCAAGTGATAGGATTAAGGGTGTGCACCATCACCACCCTGTTCATTGTAACTCTAGAATTTAGAAGACAACTAACTCTATAGTGATCCTCCTGTTTCTGCTGGAGTTAAAGGCATGGGCTAACATGGCACTTCTCAAATATTTTACCTTAGCTCCAAATTAATTCAACTCTTAGAGGTTTAGAAAATCAGGTTGAACTGTAGTAAACCTTAATTTATTTACAGCATTTCAAACCTCTTAACTGCCTTTTTAATGCCAAACAACAAAAATATCCTTCATTCATACGAAAAAACTTTTAAACTGATATCCATGTGTTTGTGAGCTATGTGACAACCTGCAGTCTAACATTCTAATCTGAAATTAAGACCATTTTCCTTTCATGCCAGTAAGGCAAGTATACCTTTGGTAAATTACCATTTGAAATTTTTATATTTTATTTTTGTTATATTTTGAACTTATTTACCCGTTTAAAAAATTAATTTGTTTTCTCAAGTTACTTCTAGAACATAGTTTCCTCTGGACTACCCTTTTGGCCCCTCCCTCCCTCCCTCCATCCCTACTTCCCCTCATTGTTCCTCTACTTAGTACTCTCCTTCTCCTCAGATGAGGTGGGCCCTCACACATCATACTCCCTCAGTTCTTCAGTCATGTGAGGGCCAAGAGCTTCCACTTGTACTGGGGCTTTGTAATGGCACTCCATCTAGGATAAGGTGTTCCACTAACCTGCAGCAGATTCCATGACTCACTGCTGGGTGAAGTTTTTCCTAGGATATATATGCTAGGTTCCTATCTGTTTGGGTCTGTGGGTTGTAGGATGGTTGTCCTGTGATGTATGGTTAATATCCACTTATAAGAGAGTATATACCATGTTTATCTTTCTGGGACTGAGTCAGCTCACTTAGGATGACTCACTTCTGGATCCATCCATTTCGTTTTAATTGCATGATTTTCTTATTTCTGATAACTGTTTAGTATTCCATTGTATAAATGTACCAGTATTTTTTTTTTTATCCATTCTTCAGTTGAAGGACATCTGGGTTGTTTCTAATTACTTGCTATTACAAATAAAGCTGCTATGAACATCGTTCAGGCAATGTCATTGTGGTTTCATGTTGAATCTTTTGGATATATGCCCAGGAAGGGTATGGCTGAGTCTTGAGGTAGAGCTATTCCCAATTTTGTAAGATATCTCCAGATGGATTTTTAAAGGGATTGTACAAGTTTTCACTCCCACCAGCAATGGGGAGTGTTCATCTTTCTCCACATCCTTGGCAGCATGTGCAATCATTTGAGCTTTTGATCTTAGCCATTCTGACTGGTGTGAGATGGAATCTCTAAGTTGTTTTAAGTTGAATTTCTCTGATGACCAAAGATGTTAAACATTACTTCAAGTGCTTCTTGGCCTTTAGAGATTCCTCTCTTTTGAATTCTCAGTTTCGCTCTATACCCCATTTTTTGATTGGATTATTTGATATTTTTTTGGTGTTTAATTTCTTGACTTCTTTATATATTTTGAATATTAGCCCTCTGACAGATGTTGGGTTGGTGAAGATCTTTTCCCAATATATAGGCTTTTGTTTTGTTCTAAGGTCTTGCCTTACAGAAGCTTTTCAATTTCATAAGGTTCCATTTATTGATTGTTTGTTTTAGTGCCTGAGCTATTGGTGTTCTGTTCAGGAAGTTGCTACCTGTGCCAATGAGTTCCAGACTTTTCCCCACTTTCTCTTCTATTAATTTTAGTGTGTCTTTTTTTATGTTGAGGTCTTTGATCCACTTAGACTTAAGTTTTGTACAGTGTGATAAGTATGGATCTATTTGCATTCTTCTACATGTTGACATCCAGTTAGACCAGCACCATATATTGAAGATGCTTTCCTTTTTCAATTGTATGGTTTTGGCTTCTTTGTCGAAAATTAATTGACCATAGGTGTTTGGGCTTATTTCTGGGTCTTTGATTCGATTCCATTGATCAACTGGTCTGTTTCTATGCCAGTACCATACTGTTTTTATTACTATTGCCCTGTAGTACAACTTGAAATCCAGGATGGTGATACCTCTAGATGTTCTGTTATTGTACATGATTGATTTAGCTATTCAGGGTTTTTTGTTATTCCATATGAAGTTGAGAATTGTTTTTTCCAGGTCTGTAAAGAACTGTGTTGGTATTTTGATAGGAATTGCATTGAATCTGTATATTCCTTTTGGTAAGATGGCCATTTTTATTTATTTATTTATTTATTTATTTATTTATTTATTTATTTATTTTTTAAAATACTTTATTTTTTTTTCTTCAAGTTACATCTCAGTAACAAACCCCTCCCTATTCCCCCTTCCTATCCCGCCCTTCCACCCTCTTCCCCCCAGAAGTTTCCCCTTTCAGTCCAACAGATGGTTCCTTCTCTTATAACAGTATTATACAAAACAACAGATATAAATATGCCACATTTAGGAGAGTTAAATGGCCCAGTATACCTTCCCAATGTCCAGTTTATACCTATTTGGCCCCTGACTTTAACATTCTACTATATAACCATCTCCATGAGTTTAAAGGTCTATATGTGACTCAACATTCATACTAACTTGCAACACACTTTTAAGAGTATCTTCTTAGATCTATAACACCCTCTTGATTCCTAAACAACTCAAAATTTAACTATGAGACTCTAGCTGTCTATTCTTCAACCACCTCAGAGATCTAAGAGGGATAAATATATCTGCTTATATAGGTAGTGCAGGGCCTGCAGCTTCCAAAACTAAGAAAGGACATACCAATGACTGCCTGGACAGTTCCCATTTTCTCTCCATACATTCCTGCATCAGTCTTCAGCCTTTGGGTCCTGTTTCTCTGACAGACATTTGTTGTAGAGCAGGGATTATGAAGGACTTACCTACCCTGTCTTGGCAGAGTTAGGCTGTCGACTTCCCTGCTACCAAGTTTTGTCCTCTTTGGACAGCAGTCTGTCTGCAGTTGGTGCAAGGGGTTTTTTCATGCCAAGAGATAGGCTTGCCACTAATTCAACCATCTTACAGTGGAGGTTCTTCGATGCTTATCTTCTACTTGGAGTAGAATAGGGGGTGCTGTCAGGCGCTGATATGTCTCGATATAAAAAAAAAATCTTGATTTAAGATAACATCTTTGAATGCCATATTCTGCAGATCTCTTGGGGTGTTTGAAGATGCCCTATCCATCTCTTCTATTTAGATAAGCAAATGTTTCTTGTCTCTTAGCAACTTGATTACTGGGTAGTTTAGAGAATATCTGTGATAGACTGTCATAGTAGCTAACAAAGTGACATGTTTGCATGACTAGGAGTTTCTTTTACTTAACTATCCTAGACAGTTTTAGACAGTTGGTATCAAGAGGTCAGAGCTTCACATTTTATTTTTAAGTATCTCTAGGTATGATACCATTAGGAAGCGTTTCCTTTAAATTTGTATCAATATACAAAGATCTATTCAATTGTGGTTAAATATACTCTTAATTATGTATCAATATACAAAGACCAATGCCTATGTAGCCCAATACAATCTTAATATTACGTCCATATGCAAGGGTCAATACCATTGTGGCCAACTATAATCTTAATTTTGTATCAATATACAAAGATCAATACTGATGTAATCCAGTACAATCTTATTTTTGCACAATAAACAATGGTCAATACCAGTTTAGCCAAATAAACTACTAATTTTGTATCAATATACAAAGGTATAAGGGCATATTCAATAATCTGCCCCTTCTTCTTGGACCTTCCTGTGCTATGTCTATATCTCATTTTTCTCAAGCCCATGCACTCCTACATAGGAGAGGAAGAAGGATACAGAAAAGGAAAAGTAGGAATTCCCTGGGGCTAACCTCCAAAACCCATTAAGACAGGACCATTTATCAGCTTGTAGTCCCTTTCCCTACATATCAGAGTTTTCAGTTATCCTTCAAATAACCAAAAAGAAGGGCGGAGAAACACCCTCCCCACCCTCTGGGCATGGGATGTCGCTCTCTTAAAGTGACTTCCTGCTATTTTCTCTCCATACATTACAGCATCAATCTTCAGCCATTTGGCCCCATTTCTCTGACAGACATTGGTTGTAGAGCAGGAATTATGAAGGACTTACCTACCCTGTCTTGGCAGAGCTAGGCTGTCGACTTACCTGCTTCCAAGTTTTGTCCTTTTTGGACAGAAGTCTGTCTACAGTTGAAGCAAGTGGTTTTTCTTGCCAAGAGAATGGCTTACCACCCATTCAATCATCTCCCACTGGAGATTCTTCGATGCTCATCTTCTACTTGGAGTAATATAGGGGGTGCTGTCAGGCATGTCTCGATATCAAAAAACCTTAAGTTAAGAAAACATCTTTGAATGCCATATTCTGCAGATCTCTTGAGGTTTTTGAAGATGCCCTATCTATCTCTTATATTATGAAAGCTGAGTTAGATATAGAACTTTAAACTCATGGAGATGGTTAGATAGTAGAATGTTAAAGTCAGGTTCCAAATACATATGGACTGGACATTGGGAATGTATGCTAAGCCATATAACTCTTATAATCGTGGCCTATTTATTTCTGTTGTTTTGTATTGTATTTATAGTTAAAAAAAAAAGAACCTTTTTTTGAACTAAAAGGAGGGGTGTGGGGGGAAAAAAAAAAACCTTAAATATTAAAAAAAAAAAAAAAAAAAGAAGGGAAGAGGATGGTGGGGCTGAGGGGAAGGAGGGTGGAAGGGTGGGACTGGAGGGGGGAGTAGGGAGGGGATTGTGATTGAGATGTAACTTGAAGAAATAAAAAATAAATTATTAAAAAAAATGTTAGTACACTCCTTTTATGTTCAGTCCTTCTGTTCTCAGCTGTTTAGATGACCTAAGGGGTTTGTAGGCAGAAGCTGATCTTGCAGGCTTCACTGAGGTTCCTGCCGGGGCATTGTGTAGAGCTGAATGGTCCCAGTGACATTGGATTGCTGTGGTTGCAGGCCCCCATGGAGACAGCTATTGAGGAAGTCTGCCAGGCAGAATCAACTGGGTCACTCGTCCTCCTTGGTGCCTGATTCTGCTCTCTGCTGAGGTTTCCGCTGTCCAGCCCTCCCCGGGCTCCCCTAATGGACGCTTCGATTCTCCTGGAATGATAAGAACAGAGCCCTGCCCCAATCCCAACCCTAGGACAATTGCCCTCTTTTTTTGGGGGGTGGGGTGGGGGGGCTGGGTAGTACTTCTCCTGAAGCAAATTTGGCCTTCTGACAACATACAAAGCATTATCTTTCTATCCGGGTTAAAGAAGAAATCATTCTGTCACCTTGGAGCTAAGCCAGCTCTAGTGTATATATTTTGAGATCCCAAAGGACAATCTGCCTGCATCGAGAAGGCCTTTTGTAAGTAGCCTCCAAACCTAGGTCCCTCCAAATCCCATGTGTGTGTCTCTGAACTCTAATTATTGGGATCAGGGACCTGTGTTTCCCATCTGAAGGGATCAAAGATGTGTTCCACCACTCCTGGATCGAAGTCTTTCTCTATTTAAAGTTTGCCCAGCATCACGCTGACCCTGAGCTCCGTGATCTGCCCGTTTCTGTCTCCAGTGTGCTGGAGGCTGGGACCAAGGGTGTACTCTTCTTGAATGGTGGGACCAAGAGTATGCAGCCTCACCACCCCGCTCCGTATGATTCCAGAATACATAAGACCACCAACTCTATGGTCCTCCCTCCCCCGGCCCCCCCCCTCCCCGTCTCCTCTGAAGTCAAAGGCATGGGCCAATACCACAATTCTCTTGTATTTTACATTAGCTCCACGTCTTCTCTACACCTGGAGGTCTGCAAAACCAGGGCTAATGGCTGTATCCTCTATTCCATTCACAGTGTTTCAGCCCTGCCCACTGCCTTTTTTTTTTTTTTAGTTGATAAATTTATTTGTTTGTTGCTTCAGGTTACATCCTTATCATATTGTCCTCTTTTCCTGCTTCCCAGCCCCACCCTCCCATGCTCTACCCCCTGACCCTTCCGTCTTGTTCCTCTGGGGTGGAGCGTCCCTGCCTAACAGTCTCTCACCACAGATCAGGAGTCATATGAGGGCCAAGAGCCTCTTCATTCACCGGGGGCCTACGAGGCAGTACTGCCAGTGAAAGGTGTCTCCTTGCTACTGGGGGAATACTAAAAAAAAAAGACCAACAAACACACAAACACACAAAAACAAAGAATATCAACAAAAAAGAGAGGAAAAAGAGAAGGGAAAAGAAAAAAAGAAGGAAAAAGAAAAAGATAAAAAAAAATTATGTCCATGTTCCTTTTGGTGTGTTGGTTGTAGTACAGATATCCTGTACGATATAGCTAAAATCCTACTATAAGTGAATAGATGCCATGTGCATCCTTCTGAGA
>CAJQZJ010000184.1:2412290-2430440 GCA_907164525.1 Lophiomys imhausi
ATATGGTCGATTTTGGAGAAGGTTCCATGAGGTGCCGAGAAGAAAGTATATTATTTTGTTTTGGGGTGAAATGTTCTGTAGATATCAATTAGGTCCATTTGATTCATGGCATCTGTGAGGTTCATTATTTTTCTGTTTGGATAATGAATTGTTGACCTGTCCAGTTCTGAGAGTGGTGTGTTGAAGTCTCCTACTTCAATTTGTGGGGTTCAGTGTGGGATTTGAGCTTTAGTAGTGATTCTTTAATGAATGTGGGTGATCTTACATTTGGGGCATAGATGTTCAGTATTGAGATGTCATCTTGGTGGATTTTTCCTTTAATGAGTATGAAGTATACTTCCCCATCTCTTTTGATTAATGTTGGTTGAAAGTCTAATTTATTTGTGGATACTAGAATGCTTGCTCCTTGGGTCCATTTGCTTGGTATATCTTTTTCCAGCCCTTTACTTGGGGATAATGTCTATCGTTTTTGCTGAGGTGTGTTTCTTGTAAACAGCAGAATGTGGGATTCTGTTTCCCATCCATTCTGCTAGCCTGTGCCTTTTTATTGGGGAATTGAATCCATTGATATTGTGAGATATTAATGACCAGTGGTTGTTACTTCCTGTCATCTTGATGTTGGTGGAAATAGTGTGTTAGTGAACTTCTCTTCTTTTGGTTTTGCTGCAGGTGTGTTATTTGCTTCCTGTGCTTTCTTGTGTGTAGTTAACCTCTTTGGGTTGGAGTTTTCCTTCTAACATCTTCTACAGAGCTAGATTGGTGCATAGATATTGTTTGATTTTCGCTTTGTGTCATGGAATATCTTGTTTTCTCCATCTATGTTGATTGACAATTTTGCAGGGAATAGTAGTCTGGCCTGGCATTTGTGTTTTTTTAGGGTCTGCACGATGTCTTTCCAGGCCCTTCTGGCTTTTAGCATCTCTGAAGAAAAGTCAGGTGTGATTCTGATAGGTTTGCCATTAAATGTTACTTGACCTGTTTTCCTAACAGCTTTTAATATTCTTTCTTTGTTCTGTACATTTACTGTTTTGATTATTATGTGGCGAGAAGATTTTCTTTTCTGGTCTAATCTATTTGGAGTTCTGTAAGCTTCTTGTAAAGTTATTGGCATCTCTTTTTTTGATTTGGGAAAGTCTCTTCAATGATTTTGTTGGAGATATTTTCTGGTCCATGGAGCTGGGAATCTTCTCTTTCTTGTATTCCTATTATTCTGAGATTTTGTCTTTTCATTGTGTCCTTGATTTCCTGAACGTTTTGTGTCAGGACTTTTTTAGATTTTACATTTTCTTTGACAAGTGTATCAATTTATTCAATGTTATCCTCTGTGCCTGAGATTCTTTCTTCCATCTCTTGTATTCTGTTGGTGATGCTAGTGTCTGTAGTTCCTTTTCTTTTCTTAAGGTTTTCAAGTTCTATGGTTGTCTCAGCTTCTATTTTCTTTATTGCTTCAACTTCCCTTTTCAGGTCTTCCATTTCTTTAAGCGCTTTATTCATTTCCATCACCTTCTTTGCAGTACTTTGTTGTTGCTCTCTGAGGTATTTGACTTCCTCCCTTAAGCCTTATATTATTAATATAAACACAGGTTTAAGGTCATTTTCCTTTGTTTCAATCGTGTTAGGATGTCCAGAGTTGTCTGTATCATTATAGCTAGGTTTTGGAGACATCATATTGCTTTGAAATTTTTTTAACCATGTTCTTGTGCTGGCCTTTTGTCATCTGATTGACTCTGGTGTTGTTTGTTTCTGATGTCAGTTGACCTTGGTGCTCAGGAAGACCCCTGTTCTGGGGGTTGGGTGATCCTGAGATCCTGGTTCCACCTCTAGATGGTGGGTAGGTTCTTGTAATAAATAGACTGGCTCTTGAAGAGTGACTGCCGCTCTCCTCAACTGGTTGTGACCCAATTGGACCAATATACAGGGGATTGGAGTGGGGAGGGGGGCTATCCTCTCAGGACCTGAGAGCTGGTGGGTCTCCTCAGAAAGGCAGGTAGAGCTGTGGTTGGGCCTGTGTTCTCCCCTTCCTGACACAGTCATTCTGGTTCAGCAACTAGGCTGACCATGCAGGCAGGGAGCTCCACCCAAGACTGGTGCCAGCCTTGCCTTGCTGTGCCTGTTTCTACCTGCCTCAAATGCTCTGGTGCTAGGGTGAGTGTCCCACCACAATGTTTTTGGGGAACACACAGTCACTGGCTCTATTTGCAGTCAGTGTCAGCTCCTAATTGCTTTGCTGTGGCCTGGTTTGGTATCTGCTACTCAGCTACAGTGCGCACTGTGCCGCCATGTTGGGAAATTCAGAAAGAAATTCTTACTTACCTTTGCTCCTGTGGTCTGGCTCTTTTTCTCTGGTTGGGTGGAAAGATCCTCGTGCAGGCTGGATATCAGGCAGACAGGCATGGCCCCTGATCTATGGCTGGAGCTGTGGGCTGGATCTGCTTGTGAGCTTGATATGCTCTGGCAGGAGCTCCTCTCCAGATGGGTGACAGAGCTGGCTGGTGGTGTTCCCAGGAACTGTGTGAGCTGTTTTGAGTGTTGTCTAGTCTCAGTGTTCGCTGTGGAAATTCAGACACAGTCTTTGTGTCACAGTCAGCTGTGGAACCTCACATTCATTCCACAGTGACTAATCTCATTCACCTACTACTCAGATACAATGCTCTATGGATGGTGCCATTTTGGTTCTCTGTCAATGGGAATATTAATAAAGTATTTTCAGTTTTTTCTACAGAATAGAATTAGAAATAGATACTTTTTACTTACCTTTCTCACTTTTTAAAATGAAAATCATTATTTAGAATGTTTTCTAATTAATAACACACTGAATCTTCTTGTCTATTGGAGATTGTGCCTGGGTTTCGAACAATTTTGTGTCCACTGCCTGGCTCAGCCTGGTCATGATTTGTCATCTCTTCCTCTTGAGAATGTACTTTATCATTGTACATCAGTCTTTATTGACTTTTAACAACTTTTTACTTCTTTAAAGCCAAGCAAGAAGACAAGTGGCTAATGTTCTATTTTGAAACCATTGGGAGTAAGCCATTTCTTAGGGGCAATCAGAATAATCCATGTAGTTAGGTGTTGTGCCAAGAATATCAAGCTAGGTCTCTGTCAAAAGAAATATTCTGTTTTCCTGACTAGAACAAGTTTGAGTACTGGCTTCTAAGTTGGTAGTCCTTCTCTGTAAGTCTGTCTGCATGGGTGCCTGAGTATCTGTCAAATCACCATTATAAGTGTTGCTATTTTATATTAGTCCTTTTACTCTCTGGAACAAAATATATGGATTGTTAAGTGCCTTTTTATTTATGCTTTAATATTTCTAAGTTTAAAGGGAATTCAGTTGTCAAATTTTATTTTGAAACTCTTTGGTATAGAAGCTTTTATTTTATCCCTGATGCATAAAAATTCAGACTTCTATGTTTTACACAAATCAGGGCTACTGAGATAACTACCAGGGATTAGCAAGGCAGATCACCTTGTTTATGAGGGGAGATGTCAGTAGCAGATGATTTCTGTTTGACAAGCTGTGGGTGTTATTCACAATAAAAGATAAACCAGCTTTGCCAAGGCTTATGTTTGGTTCAGTAATAATGTGCTAAAGGCATTCTGTCTAAGCTGTTCATTTGCATAGATGTTCACAATATTACCTGGAGCTAGGCATGATGAGTTATATTTACATTTTACCAAATGAATGAAATGATATTGAATTTACTAGGTAAGTGCCTGTCTTAAGACCATACTGAGTAAAAGCAAATGGATGTGAGGGATTGGTTCCTTTGTTTGCTTTTTGTTTTGTTTTGTTTTGGGGTGTGTGTGTGTTTGTGTGTATGTATTTGTGTGTGTGTGTGTGTGTGTGTGTGTGTGTGTGTGTATGTGAATATTAAGGAAAAGGAGACATGAATTGAATTTCAAAATGAAACTCACTCTACCCATACAGCATTCTAGAAGGAGTAAGGTTTGAGTCCACATCTGACAGCCGCAGGAGTAAGGGCTGTGAGGCTCTGGTATAATTCAGGGAGACAGGTTTGAGTCCACATCTGACAGCCGCAGGAGTAAGGGCTGTAAGGCTTTGGTATAATTTGGGGAGATGTGTATTCAGTTAAAGCAAACAAACATGTATTGAGAGTCTGCTATGAGCAGGTATAATTTGGGTAATGGAAGATAAGGATGGGCAGATCACTGTTCTTGATATCAGGTTGCTTATAGGGTCACAAGGAAGGATATGTGTGGAAATAAAAAATGTAGCCCAAAGTATTAAATACTGTATTAAAGGCATGCACAGTAACCATGAAGTGTGCAAGATTTGTTTCAGAGAGGAAGTGATCTAAGACGGCTTTTCTGAAGGATCTGACATCTCCTTAGCTGACTTATGAAAGATGAGTAGGTAGTGACAGATGGAAAAAGTCAATATGGACAGAGGAGGGAGAGATCCAGAGGATGAGGGTCAGCAGAAGCCAGGACCAACTTATGTTGGAAAGAACTGTGAAGTCATTACATTGAGAGTAACATAAAGTTAAAGGTAGACAAAGGTTATATACAAGAAGATAATTCAAGAAATAGTCACTAGATTAAAGGACAACCAAACCTGGAAACTGTGAACTTAGGGATAGAACAATGATGATTCCCAATCTGTGGTTCAGGCAAATCTAGAGCTGCTGCTACCCCTCCCCCCCCCATCGTATGAAAGGATGCATTTTCTTCCAGGTGGGTCTAGTGCAGGGGGTAATGGGGTAGTGAGTTGACCTCTGACCTCTGTGCTGTTGCTGTCTGGCAGTGTGCCACATGAACACCATGAGAACAGATTTGGGAAGAAGAGGTATGAGAGTTCTTGTTGGGGAAGTGATGAGTTTGGCTGTATGCTAAATTTGACAAAGAGAACTAAATTTTTCTTAGGACTGGGAATTTCCTAAATATTGTATGTCCGTTGTTAAATATCAGTGAGTAGATTTTTAGATTGGCACCTTCTGTGGCGCATTTATAGTACCAGGGCTTGCTTCTCCAGTGGTGGCCCTACTAGGAAAAAAAAAATCTCACTTCAAATAATTTTTCAAAAAATTGTCTTCTTTAAGCTAACATGCTACAGAACTGTCCTGACAACTGAACTAGTAGCACATTAATCTTGATTCCTCTATTTTAGAGTGCTGTTTTGTCTGGTTTCCCACTGCCATGGCTTTTGTGCATAGTCAGACCCTATGAGTACAGAGAGATAGCAGCGAGTCCTCACTGAACATCTAAGCAAGCCAACAAACAAACAACAAGCAGACACATTTATCATAGATCAGGTCAAACACAACAATACCTGTTTTCTTATATTCTATGTCCTTATATATCTATTTTTATCTCTCTCTATATATGTTTGTATATAAATATCTATATTTATAAATTCTAGGTAGGAAATGAAATCTATCACCCACTCCATTACTACATTGTTATATTGAAAGCTTTGAAACCAATAGGATAATTCTGTCAACAGCTAGTTATAAGAAATATAATTGTAAGTATTTATATTAGTTAGACTCTTTGTTCTATAATAAAATACCTGAAGCTGGACACATTTTTAAAAAAGACTTATTTAGCTCACAGTTCTCGGGTTCAACGGCATGTTCTGGCATCAACTTGGGTCTAGTGGAGCTCTCAGGGCAGGCAGCAGCATACGATGGGATAATTTAGGGAGCCAGAGACCTCAGAGCAGGACTGACTTACTGAGGCGCCAGGCTTGCCTTTTCACAAGGGTAACCCTCTAGAACTGCGGATCCCTCTCAAGGCCAACAGCTCAAGTGAACCCGCCAAGCTGTCGGTTTAAAATTATCCACACACCAAGTCTTGCAGGACAAACTCAAGCTGTTCGGACCACGGCAGCATGCATTCTCTTTGCTCTGGTAATTGTGAGAGGGGAAGAACTCCGTCCAATGTTTAATGTGCCACTGTTTTGCAGGAAACGCTGCCAAGGCGTGCTGGAGTGGCGATGAGACAGCCCAACCGGAAAAGGAAGCTCAGCATGGAGTCCAAAGAGCACGTGAATCAGGGAGGGAGCTTGGTAAGATGTCTCTGGATCCGTCCTGCCAATTGCTGAACACTGCTGAAAGGCAGTGGAACGAGTGGCTCCACCGCTGTAGCCATACCTGAGGGATGTTTCCAGCCACTCAAAACCACTCCTGCGTAGATTGCCCAATCTGAAGCATTCTAGATGCCCTTATATCATGAAACTACCTTGCTGGTATCATGTTGGGAAGGCTGAGGAAGACTGGTTATTTTCGGAGGAGGGGGAGAGACAGAGAGAGACAGAGAAAGATGCAAAGAGAGAGACAGACAGAAAGAGACACTGGGCCTTGCTTGAACATTTGAAACCCCAGAGCCCACCCCCAGACACACTTCCTCCAACAAGGCCACACTTCTTAATTCCTATCCAGTAGTACCACTTCCTAATGACTGAGCACTCAAATCTATGAACCTGTGGGGGCCGTTCTTATTCAAGGCACCACAGACAGGGTCTCTCATTGGTCTGGAATTTCATCAGGTAGGGTCAGCTAGCTGGCCACTGAGCTCTGCAGATCCACCCTTCCCACCTCACTGTCCCTGGAACTTTGCACCATGCACAGTTCTTTGTGTGGATTCTTGCAATCTGAACTCTGGTCTTGGTGCTTAAGGCAGGCAATTTGCAACCTGAACCAGTACTAGTCTCCTTGCCTCATTGGTTGTTTTGTTGGGGCAAAAACTTTAAATGTTCTCTTCTACAGTCACTGAAATGTCATTGTGATTTCAATGTTCTCTTCTACAGTCACTGAAATGTCATTGTGGTTTCCGTAGTCATCCTCTGTGTACTGCTGCCTCAGAGATTGCTCCTAAGCATCCAACTGTTACTTAACACCCAGATATCAGTTGTCCCAGCCACTCTCCTTCATTCTTGTCTTCCCAGGCTCTGATAACCACTCAACTTCTTTCAGAACAGGCTCTTCTAGACTCCACATGTAAATAAGGTCACAGGTCACTTGTCCTTTTTGCTCCCAACTTACTTAATGGAGCATATTACAACTGGTCAATTCTATATGTGGGAAAGAAACATTTCTTTACAAAGATACAGGTAAATGAGATATTATCAAGAAAAGGAATGGAGATTATGAACTAGACAGGTTTTATTAGAGGTCTTTAGAGAAACACAACTAGCAGTATGTCTATTCATCCATCCATCCATCTATCTCAAAACCTATGTAGACAATTATTTTAAGGATTTGGCTCATGCAATCATTGTGGCTACCAAGTGTGAAATCTATAAGGCAGGCTGGAGTCTTAGGGGAAGAGGTGGTACTGGAGTCCTGAGTCCCGGGTCTGTCAGGAGACAGACTTCTTCTTTCTCTGTGGCCTCTGTCTTCTCTCCAGATCCTCAGTCTTTTGAGTAAGCCCTACCCAGATCATTGGTCTAAGTTTCTTTTCTTCAGCCTCTACTGATTTCAGTGTTAATCTCACCTAAAAATACTTTGCAGCAATGTGTGGACACCTTGGAAGAGGTGTAACGTATATCACTCTACTTCCCTGGCCTGTGTTGTTTTCTCATGACAACTTTATGCCTTGTGGAAACTTAGGGTGGACAGAGTGACCCAGAGCCCCCTGTGGTGAATGATTTTTTTTTCCTTTAGTTGCTGAGATCTCTACAAACACTCATTCTCTACATTTTGGTCATTTGTGAGTTTCTGTATAAACCACCACCTAAGTCACAGAGGGGCTTCTCTGTTGAGGTTTGAGAACAGAACTAAGCTATGGGTAGAGATGTGAACGTAGAGAATGTGTGTTTAGCTGGAAAATAGTAGTTGGTTCACCCCCTGGGGCCAGTGAACTTCCCAACAATTGACTAAATTTACAGTAGCCGGTACATGGTTCCTCCCATGGGGTAGGCCTGAAATCCAATCAGAAAGCAGTTGGTTAACATCCATGCCATTATTGTATCCAAGAACAATTTTGCGACACCAGTCGTTGATGTTCACAGGGTAGGTCTTCAGTGACTCCCTATCCCAGCCACCTACAGAGTATCTCCCAGTACAGTGAAGCTAGTCAGCAGGAAGTTCTCAGGTCTTCACTAATTTAGTATGTTGATGTTCTGTGGCCACAATGTGTGGTGTCCTCAGGAACAGGATACTTCCATCAGTTCTGGTGGGTAGCCAAGAAGCATGACAACAGCCTGGTGTGTGTGTGGGGGGGGGGGGTGGGGTGCTCATGATCAAAAATTTGAGCAAGGTATCCCACACCTGGCACTGGGTCTGTCTTTCTTTCTTGGAACTTGCTTTGTAGACCAGACTGCCTTCAAATTCAGAGATCTGCCTGCCTCTGCCTCCTGAGTGCTGGGATTAAAGGTGTGTGCCACAACACCTTGCTGACACTGGGATTTTCACTGGGTGATCTTCCGGGCCTTTGTATACAGAATTTTAAAGGAATTTATTTATATTTTCAAAAATGAGCATATGATTTTTAAAAGGCAAGCACAGACAGAAACTAAGGGGAGAAATGAATTTTCAAGCCCATCCCTCATACTTATAAAGTATCAAATATTTCCTGAATGAAGTATCAAGTAATATAACATATTTCCTGAAATACATAATTATTGCTAATAGTTTGTTGTGTATATGTAAAAACATAAACAAAAAGGAAAATTAAAACCCCATACCCCTTTTGCATGTTTATGAATATATCACACACCCATAGTGCTTATCTTAAATGGACTAATATTTTACTTATACTTACGGCCTTGGGCTTGCTTTGCAAGTACCTCACAGCTGAGCTATGTCCCTAGCCTGTTACTTTTTGGCTGTTAATGTACATACTTTGGAGATTCAGGTCTGTTTATTATTTTTAGTGGTATCTAGTGTTCATTTTGGGAATATGCCACGACTGAAAAAATATTGAATATGTATTTTCTTTTTTTAAGTTAGCAAGATGGTAATAGGCTTTGACACAGCATTTTCATACATTTGGGTCAACTACACTTTATTCTAATTCATCCCCTTCTACCACTCCCTTCCCTTGTGGCCCAGAGCATACTCTATCTGCTTGCCTCCCTACCCCAAACGGCTCCTCGTTCTGTTCATGCCTCCCGTGTCCTATTATCCTCACTTTCTCCCTCCCTTAGGATCAGTCCTCTCTTCTCATGATCCCCTTTATAATTTCAACAAACATATACACACAAATAGATAATGCATGTCATATATGTGAGAACAACGTGGTATTGGCCTTTCCAGGTCTGGCTTGTTTTCCTCTAGCAGTTTTAAAGTTTCAAGCATATATAGGATCTCTGATCTATTTTGAATTGATTGTTGTGTAGGAATTTTAGAATCATTGTTCTTCATGGAAACCAAACTATCAAGCATTATTGTTTTAAAAGACATATCTTTTGGCATATTTGTCAAAAAGTAGGTGGTGGAAGCTGGGTGGCATTGCTTCTGGGTCCTCTGTGCTATTTCATTGGTCTATATGTCTGTTCTTGTTCCAGATGCCATGCTGATTTTGCCACTGTGTATCTGTGATATAATTTGAGATCAGATACTATGAAATCTCCACCATTGTTCTTTTTTCTAAGGCTTGCCTTGGTCACTCAAGGTTTTTGTGGTTCTATATGAAGTTCAGGATTTTTTTCTCTTGTTCTACAAAAGATGACATTAGTATTTTGATGGGGATTGCATAATATAGTCATTTTCTCAATAATAATTCTGTCAATCCAAGATCAAAAG
Source organism: Lophiomys imhausi (assembly GCA_907164525.1). Classification (NCBI taxonomy): domain Eukaryota; kingdom Metazoa; phylum Chordata; class Mammalia; order Rodentia; family Muridae; genus Lophiomys; species Lophiomys imhausi. The sequence continues at coordinate 2,421,998 of CAJQZJ010000184.1, forward strand.
AGTTGCTTTTATTATCTAGGGTCTTCTGTTTCATTCTTCAGTGTCTTAACATTTTTACTATTTTCTTATTTAGGCTCATTGAACCCTTTATGAAAAGAATCCCCCCTCCTAGACTCCTTTCTTTGCAAGTTTGTCACTGGTATGTTGAAAAGCTGCTGACTTCTGTAATTCACTTTGTACCTTTCTTCTTTGCTCAGAGAGAGTGCATTTCCAAGAGTTTCCTGGGGAGTCCTTTAAGTATAGCATCATGTCATCTGCAAATAAGAATAATTTGGCTTCTTTCCTTTCCTTTGATCTTTTTTTCTTATTGCTCTTAGACTTTGAGCACTGTGTTGAATAAAACTCGATGAACAAGCACCCTCAGATGTTAGTGGAATGATCTCGGGGACTCTAGATTGGCCTGTAATAGGTTGAGGTATATTTCTTCTATTCCTTTCTTTTTTTTCTTTCTTCTTTTTGTTTGTTTTTTGAGACTGGGTTTCTCTGGGCAGCCCTGGCTGTCCTGGAACTCACTCTGTAAACCAGACTGGCCTCAAACTCAGAGATTCACCTGCCTTTGCTTTCCTAGTGCATGTACCACCACCATGACTAGTCTTCTATTCCTAAACTTATTTTTGTTTTAAAGATGGACCTGGAAGTCGTACCAAGCAAACAGCTACTGAGCCACAACCCGATCCCACCTGGATTCTTCAGAGGTTTCATTGTGAAGGGATATTGAACTTTGTCAAATGCATTTTGTGGATTGTTTGAAATAAGCATGTGGTCTGTCCCCACGTCTATCTTTGTGGTGCATTGTACTTACTTAGTTCTGTACACTAAGCCATCATTGTATCCCTAGACTGAAATGAACTCAGTTGTAGTATATGTGGTAGGAGGGTTTTAATTTCTTCTCTGTTTATAAGAATTGTCTTAGCAATTTTTGTATCTGTATTTCAAGATTATTCTGTGGTTTTCTTTTTGTTGTACTCTTATCCACTGTTAGCATGTAGGTAATTCTGGCTTAACAGGATGAGTGTCAGTGTTCCTTCCGTTTTTACTTGTGGGACAGTTAGAAGAGCATTGATATTAGCCCTTATTTAGTCAGAATTAGAATTTAATAGTGATTTGTTGATACCTCTATAGCAATAAAATTTAAAGCAGTTTTAATTGATTTTACATATGTGTCTATTAGCATAAATATTTTGCATTTATTATTAGATATTTTCACATATGCATAGGATTTGTTTTGATCAAATCTGCCCCTCATCCCTTCTTCTAAACTCATCCTCTATCTCTTCCCTCCACTTTCCTCTTGTCCTCAGGTAGCAGGAGTCTCAGATTTCTACCAGGGAAGGAGATCCCTGTGAGTGTTTAAGGGACACAGGTCTTTAGGCAGATTACCCTTGGATGGATAGAGTTGGTGGTACAAGTCTGGGGTCTCAAACTTGAGAGGAGGGGCCATCAGGTGGACACAGGAGATGCAGTTTGCAGGCAGGCAGACAACTCGTGGTAGTGAACATAGGAATAGCTTTTCTATTTTAGAAATAGAAAAGATAGTTTTGCTGTGATAGCAATCTAGCTTGACAGTGACTTATTTCCAATAATTAGCACATATCATTACATGTTGTCCTGTGTTTCTGATGAGACAAGGTATTATTTTGTTATTTACCTCTGTGTGTTGATGTTTTTTCCTTATACTTTTTAATATTCTTTGTTCTGTGTTTATGACGTTTTTATTATGCTGTAGAGATGTTTTTCTTTGATCATATCTATTCAAATTTCTAAATACCACTTGTGTTGCAATGTCTTTCTCAGGATTTGGGAAATTTTCTGTTCTAAGCTGATTGAATAAATTACCTTTGGCTCTGTATATCTCTCAGCCCTATCTTATGCCCTAAGGATTATTAGATATGGTATTTAGATTGCCTGATGTTGTTCTTGGATGTTGAAGTTATGTTTACTAGTTTTTCCTTATTGATACTTGCATCTAATGTTTCTTCAACCTCACTCTCCATTCTTGATGCCTTTTCTTCTCCTTGGTTGGGTCTATTGATAATGCCTTACACTGTGTTTCTTTAATTAGATTAACTGAGATTTAATTTCTAATATTTCTGTTTTCTTTTCAAAATCTCAATCTGCTGAATTTTTTTGAACTTTTGAAATCTACATGTGATATTTACCTATCTCAGTGTATTTTTTGATTTAACTAGTTAAAGAGCTATTATCTAATGAAGGACTTGCATTGCTTTGACATTTTGTATTTTGTGTTGCAATCTGCACTTTTTAAATTTAGGTTTCTCTTCTATTTTTGTAGGGAGAATTAACTTATTTTTATATTTACTTTTTTGAGATGATAGTATAATTACAACATTTCTTCTTTCCCTTCTCTCCCTTTTCACCCTCCAAAACCCTTTCACATACCCTTCCTTGTTCTCTTTCAAACTCATGACCTATTTTTTATTAATTGTTATTATATATATATTCAATCTGTTTAATGTGTATGTTGCTACTTGTATGCATGATTTTGGAACTGACCATTTGGTATTGGATAACCAGTTGGTGTGCTCTTCCCTATAGATGACTATTTCTTTCACTCTCTGCATTCCTCAGTTGCCTACAGTTCTTTATGTGAGGCTGAGGTCTTTGGACTTTTCCCCATCTGATTAGGCATGTCTATTACTGTCATTTTTTTTTTATTAAGCTCACATTTGGGCAAACATGTTGGTGAGAATTTATTGGTGTAGCTGATATTACTGGGAGACACAATCTCACAACAAACTCCCTGATCTTCTGGCTCTCAAAATCTCTCCACACCCTCTTCTGCAATATTCCTGGAGCCTGAGGTGTGGGAGTGTTTTGTAGACATATCCAGTACAACTGGACTCTTTTGATTGGTTGTAGCTTTCTGTAGTGATCTCTGTCTGTTACAAAGGGAAGTTTCCTTTATGAGAGTTGAAGACTACACTTATTTGTGGATGTAAGGGCAAATGTTTATAGATTATTGGTAGGGATCATGCTTGCTTAGTAAATTAGTGGTTGCAAGTTCTCCTTTTATATCTGTGACTTTACTAACAGTGAGTAGTTAGCAAGGCTTTCAGTTCCAGGCATGGATTCTCTTTTGATCTTAAGTCTATTTAGAAGGCAATTGGTTACTTCCAAGTTAGGTGTGCCAACCTTTTGGGTGGCCTTGCCATGCTAGTTGTTGATATGGTTCATAAGTGTCAAAGCTGGGTTGGACTGTTAGTTGCCTACCTTATTTGGAAGCTTTTGGTACAAAGCATCTTTGTACCATGAAAGTTAGTACTCAGGTAGGGGGCATTCAGTTCAGTCCTCTAGCACAGAGGTCTCTGGGCCCTGCCTCTGAAACACATGGTCCCTTCAGCAATAGGTACTTACTGTTACCTCTGGGGAATAAGCAAGGTTGGAAGCTGCGGGCCCTGCACTTCCTATATAATCAGATATATTTATCCCTCTCAGGTCTCTGAGGTGGTTGAAGAATAGATAGCTAGAGTCTCATAGTTAAATTTTGTGTTGTTTAGGAGTCAAGAGGGTGTTCTGGATCTAAGAAGATGTTTTTAAAATTGTGATTCAAGTTAGTATGAAAGCTGAGTTAGATATAGAACTTTAAACTCATGTAGATGGTTAGATAGTAGAATGCTAAAGTCAGGTGCCAAATCCATATGGACTGGACATTGGGAATGTATGCTAAGCCGTATAACTCTCATAATTGTGGCCTATTTATTTCTGTTGTTTTTTATTGTATTTATAGTTATAAGAGAAAGAATCATTTGTTGGACTGAAAGGGGGAGCTGTTGGGGGGAAAAAGATATACCTTAAACTTAAAAAAAGTGTAGAGGATGGGGGGGTTGAGGGGGAAGAGGATGGAAGGGTGGGACTGGAGGGGGGAGTAGGGAGGGGATTGTGATTGAGATGTAACTTGAAGAAATAAAAAATAAATTATTAAAAAACAAACAAACAAACAAACAAAAAAAGCAAGGGCAATCGCAATAGGTTATATGTTGGTGAATGTCTTGGACAGTACCAGCAAACAACTCAAAACAAGCCTTCTCATTTTTAATTAATAATTAGTTAATCAATTAATTAATTATTTTAGGTTGTTTTTGGCTCTTTGAGGTAATATCAAAGTTGAGAAATATCCAGTTGAGAAAAGTTTATTAAAACAGCTGTATTTGTGTACTTATAAACAGTACTACATATATTATAGGATCATTTTAAAGTAAATAGCTAATAGTATGATTCCTTATGGCTTTTTCAGACATTCTTCATTTTGTTTTTCCTACCTACCTCCTTCTGAGTTGACCTCCCTTCCCTCCCTAAACAACTCTCCCTTTTCCCATCCCTCCAATCAGATCACTTGTACTTCACTATCCCCTTACCCTCCTCCTTCCTCTCCTGTATTTGTCCACCTCACGTTCCCTAAAGGGCCCCCCTACTATTTCTGTGATCAGATCATTCATACACTGTTATTTTCCCTCTCTATTGTTTTCTGAACCCCATGCCCTGGCAATGGCCCTGGTTTGCCTTCCTGATTTCTGCAGTTATTCCAGGGCATGTACTCATACCTGAAGATTTAGAGTTAGGAGTACCAGATGTGAGAGACCATGTGACACTTGACTTTCTGGGTCTGCATCACCTCAGTGAAAGGGACAGAACTATTTTTTTTCTCATATAGATTCCAGTCTGAGCCGAGCCTCCTGAGTATATATAGCCTTGGGCTTGTGAGCAATCCTGTTTCCTCGCTCTTGATCACTACCTCACTGGGCCTTTCTTCATCTAGGAGGTAAAGAACAGGACAAACTGAGGGTCACTGGTTAGTGGTTTCCCCTGATTCAGGCATAGGTCAGGCTCCCAGGGTAACTATAATCCTGTCTCAGAATACTGGTCGGCTGTTCCCTTGAGTCATAGAATAACAAATTGAAAATTTTCATTACCACAGTCTGTCTGCTCTAAGAACCACTGTTTCACTAAATGCAATGGAATGAATGCGAGTGGGCCTTGTGTGCTATTGAGGGCAGGATTGTTCATTTCTGGCCTGGCTTATTTCTTGGCAGCACTTTCTCTACCACTATTCCTACCACATCCCTTGTCACAGTCCAGCAAGGCTGAAGCTGTGTCAAGTATTTCTGTGTCACAAGTCTTTTTTTTTTTTTTTTTGCACTTCTTGAAGATTTTCTATTTTCTTGCTGAATTTCTGAAGTTATTCCTGCCTTTTTCTTATTCTGACTCTCTCACCATCTTCCCCAGAAGTTCACAGGATTTGTTTACCTAGTGGGTAAGTCCTGGCACTGACTTTCCTTTTATCTTAGCGGCTGTACACATTACAACCAGCATTCTTATTTATACATCTTATAGATATTTGGATACTTTTGCAGCTGATCCATAGGTGAGGTCATATTGGAAGAATTTTTCTATTAAAGGGATTTTCAACCTTTCTACACTATCTTCCAGAAAGGTCATCCTGGTTTATCCTTCCCAAAATGGTCTCTGCCACTGTGGATCTTTCCCATGGGTTTCATTGCTCATCCTCCATTTTTGCTTATGTGGTTCTCCTTTGTAAGTGACCTTGGATTTCTGCTCCAGTCCCACTGCTCCAAAGAAGCAAAAGAGGGGAGGTTTTCTGTTCAGTGGAGACACCTTGCCACACCCTGCTTCTTGTCAAGATCTGGCATGAAGGTCAGTGACATTTTGAGTCCCCCTTGTTAGCCTTTTCCACCCAGGACCTTGGGAATTGGATAGCTCAGTATAGGCCCATGGTGACTTGGAAAAAATTAAACTTTTTTCTCAAAGTGACTTTATAGATGCTTGATGTATATATGGGTGTTTATTTCCTCAATAACTTCAAAAAATATGTAGAATATAAAATTTTAAATCACCCCCCCCCAATATGGGCTTCACAATTTTTACAAAGGGATATTTTTCTTAAGTACATAAGAATAGCATATGTGGTCTCTCATTGTATACATAAAATGTAATACAGAATAAATGTTAGTTGCCATTCTGCTTTCTTGGGACCTCCAAAAGTAGCAAACCTCTTTGAGTCTTAAACTTTGGGACCCAGAAATATGGGATTTCTTAATCTTTAATTGGATGTTGAATGAAAGGGAGCTAAGAGGAAGGTCACCAAGATGTTATTCAGTACATTTTTTTCACTCTTCTGAGTACGGGTCCCTGGTCCTGGAGTCTGACTGAAGAGAGAAAAGCAAATAGGAGGCCTCTATATAGTGTTTTCATACTACGTTAAGACTCTTATGTATTTTTCTTACTATGTTAGCACGAGGCTTGTTGTTTTTCGTTTGTTTTTTTGTCATTCCTGCTAAGTGCATTCTGAATGAATACAACTTCTATATTAGCATGTGGGCATTTTCTCACCTTGTGGGAGAAGAAAGTTGAAGGGTGAGAGCAAGGATTTCATGAACATTTCATGATGTTCGCAATGACCAAGAAGAACAAGAGGAGAATGCTGTGGCAGACTTGGATGACTTGTCTACAGGGTTCTACAGTAATAAAGCATGTGATTGCAGATAAGAAGATTTTGATTTTAGTCTTTGTTTCTGCCATGTGTCACGTCTGCGATCACACACGAATTCTTTTGCCAGGCTGGGGTAGTTCCTTTGTAGAACAAGAGTCTTAGAATATCTTTTAAGGGTCTTTCTATTTTGATAAGTCTAAGGTTAGTGGACAATGAGGATGGAAGATGTCCAGGACAGGTCTGGGTGGTTCCTCCCAATTAGTCTTCATGGTAAAGCTGAAGAGGTTGCATTTAATATGGTGGCCACTGTCTTTAGTATAAGGATGCTAGAGAGCCATGTTTGTCCTCTGTTTTGGAAAGGTAAAATGAAATCTCATTAGTAACATCCTCAAATAGGTATTGAGAAAATACTGGGTGCAGAGTTATTTAAGTTTCCTGGTTTTTTTTTTCTCCCAGTAGTTCTTAACTCTTTACTATTTCATGGTCTCACATGTGACTGATGCCATTTTCCAATAATCAGTGGGATTAGTTTACAGATGCACTTCAGAAAGCAGGTGTTCATAAGCTGCTGGAGATGCCAGCCTTTGTTTGTATATAAGCCTTTGAAAATACTATAGAGGGTTCCTTTGGGACTGTAGCCATAGTACCAAGTATTTGCACAAAATGAAAGTGCTTTTCTTCTCTTTGATTATATGTAAGTTTCAGTAGAACAGTCGAGAAGGTTCCCTTACATTCTTGCATTACTTCTCTCGATGGTTACTTTCATTTTTCTTGGGTTCGTAGTCCACATGAGATCAGAGCACACAGGAATTTGAAGTGTGTTTTAAGCAGCAAATAGAATTCAAATAGAAGTCCGTTACTGAAATTATTAGTCAGCGATCCACATTTCCTGCAGTTCACAGAACCAGTATGTGTCTCCCTCAGGCAGGTGTCAAGCTACTAGAGCAGAAACCCCAAGGCTCTGAAAAACCCTTCAGCTTTCCAGAGACCTTTGTCCAGCAGTGAAGGAGCAATAAGGTACCATAGGCAGTATAAGGGCATCTCAGAGCCTGAAGAGAGACTCAAAGGCACTGACTGATTGGAGATCATCATTGAAACTCAGTGCATACGATGTGTCCAAGACCATGAGGAGGGACAGCATGTCCAGTAGTACTGGTTATTTCTTATCACACAATCCTCGGTTCTCAAATGACAGATTTAAATTGTTAGTACAAATGTACATAGAAACTTATTTGATATTTCTCCAGCTATCAGCACTTTTTTTTTTAGAACATTGTTTTTGTTTCTCTAGTGATTCCCTTTGAGTTCTTTTTTTTTTTTTCAACTGTTGGAATTTTATTTCTTTATTTATTTTTATTTTATATAAGTACTTTATTTTTTTTCTTCAAGTTACATCTCAGTCACAAACCCTTCCCTATTCCCCCTTCCTGTCCCACCCTTTCCCCCTCTTCCCCCCCCCAACAGCTTCCCTTTTCAATCCAACAAATGGTTCTTTCTCTTATAACAGTAAATTCTATACAAAACAGCAGAATTAAATATGCTACATTTATAAGAGTTAAATGGCCCAGTATACCTTCCCAATGTCCAGTTCATACATATTTGGCCCCTGACTTTAACCTTCTACCTTCTAACCATCTCCATGAGTTTAAAGTTCTATAACTGACTTAGCTTTCATATTAACTTGCATCACTATTATAACCATCTTCTTAGATCTAGAACGCGCTCTTGACTCCTAAACAACTCAAAATTTAGCTATGAGACTCAAGCTGTCTATTCTTCAACCACCTCAGAGAGCTGAGAAGGATAAATATATCTGATTATATAGGAAGTGCAGGGCCTGCAGCTTCCAATACTAAGAAATGACAAACCAGTGACTACCTGGACAGTTCCCATTTTCTCTCCATACATTCCAGCATCAGTCTTCAGCCTTTTGGTCCTGTTTCTCTGACAGACATTTATTGTAGAGCAGGGATT
>CAJQZJ010000184.1:2430840-2446745 GCA_907164525.1 Lophiomys imhausi
GGAGTTTGTTTTTCTTAACTATCCTAAACAGTTTAAGACGGTTGGTACCAAGAGGCCAGAGTGCCCTTATACATTTGTATATTGATACAAAATTAGTAGTATGTTTGGCTAAAGTGGTATTGACCATTGTTTATTGTGCAAAAATAAGATTGTATTGGACTACGTCGGTATTGATATTTGTATATTGATACAAAATTAAGATTATAGTTGGCTTAAGATAACATCTTTGAAAGGGGAAACTTCTGGGGGGAAGAGGGTGGAAGGGCGGGATAGGAAGGGGGAATAGGGAGGGGTTTGTTACTGAGATGTAACTTGAAGAAAAAAAAATAAAGTATTTAAAAAAAAATTATAGTTAGCCACAATGGTATTGACCCTTGTATATGGACGCAATATTAAGATTGTATTGGGCCACATAGGCATTGATCTTTGTATTTTGATACAAAATTAAGAGTATATTTAGCCACATTTGAATAGATCTTTGTATATTAATACAAAATTAAAGGTAACGCTTCCTAATGGTATCATACCTAGAGATACTTAAAAATGAAATGTGAAGCCCTTTGAGTTCTTATGAAACAAAGTTTGGCACCTGGGAGATCACAAAAGTTGTTGCGTTTTCTTCAGCTCATGGTGATTTCTCTAAGTCTCTCAAATGTGACAAGAAGGTATATATTTTCCCTTTTAATATGTGTTTTGCAGTCATCATTATCAGTATAGATTTATTATTTTTGGTAAAATATTTAGCCAAGATGGAAATGAAGAACATTGGAGATCCAGGAACTGCACAGAACATTTCGTTCAATCCCTATATTTCAGGAAAGAGAAAAATCGAGGTCTGGAGAATATAAATCATTAAAGCTTAAATGACTATTTTTTGCTATGTTGGGGTTTGACCTTAGGTTACTTAGCTCTTAATTCAGCATCTTTTTGGCACTGTCATATGGAATTAAGTAGTTTCCTATTTTCAAAATAAAACAATGGAATGAGTACATCATGAAAAAAAATGTAAATTGCTTCTGACAATAAAAAATCACACACATATGTATATATATGACATACACACATAAACACACATACATACAAACACATGTATGTGTGTGTGTAATATATCCAAAACATTGGTTTATCTAAACATACAGACACAGGAAACTTAGGTAATTTATGTCCATAGTAAGAGGTAATATTTTCATGGGGGAATTCCTTTTCTTTCTAGGCAGAATTTCAATAGCAAATAAATGTGTGAGCCAAGTATCCTAACCCACTCACAGAGTGGCAGATAACATATTATAGATTTCATTTTACTTTTGAATGATATAGTGATTGTCAAAGAGCCCCAGCAGCTGTCATGTGAGCATAATCAGCTCTTGAATCCTGTCTTATTCCCATCGCAGATTTGCTATAGAAGAGAATAATGTTGCTTTGAATTATGCAATGTTCCTGTATATTGACTGAATGAAGAGGGCTAAAACTGGCTTAATGAGCTACTGTAGAAAATTAGGCCTGATTTGGCTGTTCATCCCAGACAGAGAACAACAGAGGTCAATGCAATTGGATTACCGCTGCCCTGCTCCCACTTCTCGCCCTGGTCAGAGGTGAAATCCCACAGCTCTGAGGTCACCCATGTGCTGTGAGCAGGAGCGGTGAGACTGCGTGGAACCTCATAGAAATCTAGATTCTCAGCCCCCACCCCTCCCAAACCAAGACATGCATGTTGGCGAGATTCCCAGGTGATCTTAAGATGAGAGAGGCCCTGACTCATGGTACCTATTATTAGGTTGCTGTTCAGCAATTGGACAGAGATACCCACTGACTTTGGATGTGACGCCTGCCAGGCAGGAGAGAGCTGCTCTTGAGTCAGGCCTCGGGCCTTTCTTCAGCACGCACTCACTTGTTGAACCGGGCTGGTTAACAGGTTATGAAACTGGACCAGGTGCCAGGCCATGAAAAATGGTTCAGACACTGTCTCCCTTCTGTAGGCTCAGAAGGCCTGTCAGACTTCGGGAGAGGAAAAACCCAATGATTGCAGTGCAATAGGGCGAACCCCACAAATTTGTACAAGGTGCCTCTAGGCTCGAGAAGGTTCCCCAGCTCATCCTGACTAGAGGGAATAAGGGGGAAGGCCTGAGAATGCTTCCTTGCCTGACACATAAGGTATGCTTTCAATCAAATACAGCAACTCACAACGCCCTTTTATTATCATTGCAGAGATTCTGAACAGTCAGAGCATGGACTCAATGTGTTCACAGCTCCATCTATGGCGACATCAGTGAGGGCCTGGCTGATCTCTTTTGAGCTTAATGACATCATTAGGTGCTGTGGTTGCTGGCAGGCTTGGTTCCTTGTGGCTGGAGGACTAACCTTCTCATTGGCTGTCAGGCAGGATTCACTCAGTTTCTTGAGGCTGACTTGGTTCCTGGCAGTTTCTCTCTACATGGCGATCCACATCCTTTAAGCTGGCAGGAGAATCTCTTACTCAATATGCTGAGTTATATCATGCTACACCGAAGAGTTGCTTTTTCTTTGTGATACAGGTCACATTACCACCTAGCAAGGGCACTCATTGGGACCATGTTGAACTGCCCAGGTGCCAGTGCAAGGAGTTATATTTTGAGTCAGAAATCTTGAGCTGAAGATGAAAAGGGGTTTAGAACACAAGCTAATGAACTCACTTTGTGTGTCAGGAGTGGCATCTCTGCAGCCATGCTTTGGATCTATGCATGGAAACTTGGTGAAAGGAGATACAGGCCTGCTGGCTGTTGTTTTTGTGGCTGACCGTGGTCTGTCTGGTGTGGAATTGGTAGAGTGAGGGGTAGCGTGGGGCAGGAGTACAACATGGTCACAGTGGAGGTATATTTAGAGTGGCATGTACAGGGAGTACAAGGAGAGCTCAGCTTAGGTAAGAAGGACAGCACTGAGCATGCATGTACATGGATATCATGCTCAAGGGCATGCTACAGGGTGATGGGAGAGCCAAGGGAACCCTTGTCCCCGTTGTACTGCCACTCAGCAGAGTGGACCCTTGGCAGAGCCGGGAGGCTTATTTGCTCTTAGCTAACCACAGTGACTGGCACATGATAATCTCTCAATAGATGCTTGTTAAACGGCACATTGACTCTGTTGTAAGATTCTTGTTTACTCTTCCCTAATACTTCTTTCATGAGGGACTGTGTTCATTTGAAATATGTTTCTTTAGTTGATAAACACAAACAGGCGAACTAATTCAATTTTAAAGTCCCTGGATACATCATTAACAGTTTGAAATCTGGCAAAATAACTGATTGCTCCCATTAGTTGAAAATCTGCCGTATGTCATATGCTGGATTAAGGCTTTATACCCATTGGACCATAATCCTCAAAAAATCTTGTAAAGAAGATATGAACTTCTGAAAGACACACAGGAAACTGAGATCCATTGAGGTTATATAAGTTAACCACCTGGAATCATACAGATAGGAAGGGTGCATTTGGAAGTTGAGCTTTTGGCTGTCTTGGTTCTAAAAATTATACACAAACAGAACTCTCTCATTGTGTGCAAAGTATTAGGGAGGCTAGGAAGCATATGAAACCATAAGGCTGCAGTAATGAAAACAGGGTGGTTCTGGCACACAGATAGACAGACTGAACAAACAGAAGAGAGAGCCAGAAACAGGTTGGGATGCACAGATCTTTGAAGCTGATGGAAGGCGGGGGGGGGGTGTCTGTTAAGTGGGACATGTGAGTAGACTTCTGGACAAGATGTCTTTATTTCATGTTCTTACCTAGCACAAGTTAGATATTGAAGAGTTAAATGTAAGGAATGAGCCACAGCAACGGATGCAAAGGGGAAGGTTCTTAGCATCTCAGAATAAAGAAGCTTTTCTAGCTTTTTCTCAAATCTAAACCCATAAAGCAAAAGCTTCATCATTGTGTTTCTTAGAACAACAGAGTGAGTTCCAGGACAGCCAAAGATACACAGAGAAGATATATATATATAGATATATATATATATAGATATATATGAAAAGACAAATGACAACCTGGGAAAAATTAAACATATATAAAAACAAACATGTGCACAGATACATATCCATACTATGTGTGCATGCCATACATAGGTAAAGGATTCATTTTCCTACTTTATTAAGGATAGAAGATGGGCAGTCATTCCAGGGGTAGAAAGGGTCATGGAAAGAAAGCTATGTCACTGTAAAGGAAATACAAATTATTTTTTCAATCAATAATGTGATCTTTAACCTCTTCATGATGAAACAAATGCTGGTGCTATGATGAGATCTCACTTTGTCACTTCTCCATAAGTTTGTAACACGCCCTATTGACAGAGATGTGGAGGAATAAGCACTTGCTGTTCTTGTGCCCGTGAAGTGGATCAAGTGAGGAGAGCTTCACTCGGCAGTGTTTAGCAACACAAGGAGGGGTTCGTGTCTCCTTTGATAAGCCAAGGTATTCTGCAGTCAATCTGCACATAAAACTTCTAGGTGTGCAAGGAAACACATCTGTAGGTTTTTACTGCAAGATTGTAAACTTGGACCAAACAGGATGACTAACAACCTAAATATTTATAAATAAGGATCCAGATAGATTCTGACGTACTCATTGTAATGCTGTGCTGCTCTACCTACCTATGTTAAAGGAAAGACCTCTGACAAAAAACAACGCCAGAGAAAAGAGAACTATAACAGGTTGCCTTTGGAGATACGAGCAAGAAAATAGGCATACACAGTCAGGTTTCTTTGTATTTTCACAGTGGAAAGTTTGCAAGGATATTCTATAAACTAATTAAAATGTTTACTGCTTAGAAATGCCATGAGTTGGCCAGATGGGGAAAGGCAGGTGGGAATGTTTTCACTGTAAAATTATCTTCTGTATATATACACGTATAGACATCTAGACATGGAGAGAGAGAGAGAGGATATAAAAAATATTAGCTACATATATGTTGAAGCCCATGAACTCAAACACAGCATACATTACCATCTTAACAAAGTACGTGTATAGAAACACACTGGGCTAAAGCATGTCCAGGAACTATCACATATAACTATATAAGCAATTGGCAGCCTGGTACTGTCATCATCAAACTGTTTCATTTGCTCAGCCTACCATGTTAGTTAACTTTCCTTTTCTGTGACAAAATGCCCAAGGTAAACATGTCAAAGAGGAGAAATGTTTATTTGGGCTCAAGGTTTCAGACTTTCCAGTCCGTGGTTGACAGAGTGCTTTGATTGTGGGCTGGTGGCATGACAGAGTATCACGCAGGCAGATCGAAGCTTCTTACTTCAGGGATGATGTAAGAAAGAACAAAGGGAGTGGGATGACAGAGGGAAGGGGGTGGTGAGAGGAGGATGAAGGTGGAGGAGCCCGGCTTCTAGAATCACTTAGAATGTACATCCGAAAGACTCCATTGTCTCCTAGTAGGACTACAGGCTGTTGCCCTACCCTTTAATATGTGACCCTCAACAGACACTTGATATAAAAATACTTATAGATAAATAAACTTTAATCACTTGTCTGTATATATTTCAGGTTCACAATTGCACACATGGTATTTCATAGCATAAACCTAGTCTAAAAAAATCAAAACCACAATATAAAAATGAAATTAATAGCAATTAACATTTAATAACCAATATGTTCTTATTAAAATAAGCATGGTTATTTGTTGAGACTTAGTTGAAAGCTTGTGATGTGGTTGTGTACATTCTGTCAAGCTTTAGTCTAATGGCTGTTGTAGTTAGGATGACCAGTCATTCCTATTTGTCTCAGATGCTGCCATTCTCATTGGTATATCCAGGTCAGCCCCAAGCAAATTGGAACAGTCGGTTTCTGTTTTAGCTTGATGAGATACAGTTGAAAGTTATGGGCAAAAGTTTTGAGGAAGTGATTTTTGGCTGAACTCACTAAATCATCAAAATCATTTTCTGTCATCAGTCACTAATTATGAAAGATTTCGTGGAAATCACCTGCTAAATTTTCATCTTCTCTGATGACAATTTGTTCTTGGGAACTAATCAAGAGAAGTGCATAACTGCATTTCCAAAAATGAATTAAAAGCCCACCCCACACCCGTTATTTAGGAGATTTTCAAAGGCAGAAATTCTGTTTTTCAATTTTAACTTTTCACATTCTTTTGATAGGTACCATACACTAGGTATGGCCTCAAAATCATGTAAGTAAGATGTATTTCTAGATACTTATTTTAAACCTGGCTCTTGCCTCTCTTTCTGTAAGTATGTAAGCTAAAGACTGGAGTGCCGGTGTTTGCTGACGGTCTGTTCACCCTGGTAACTATCATCAGCATGTCTGCTGAATGCTGTGACTTCCAGCATGTCTGCTGAGTGCTGGACTTCCAGCATGTCTGCTGAGTGCTGTGACTTCCAGGTGTCTGCTGAGTGCTGGACTTCCAGCATGTCTGCTGAGTGCTGTGACTTCCAGGAAAGGTGCGGACACATCTTTGGTTGCTTGTTTTGTGTGGTACATTCAATCTGCGTTATTGTTGTTATTGGTGTATCATGGGTCTTCAAAACCATTTGTCCAGTTTGGATGGTCAGTGTCCTTACAGTTAACTTACATTATTTTAATCAAGTACTGATACAGTGAGACTAACCAAGATAGCTGAAAGGAGAAATGAGAGCTGAGCTTGTGGTGGATGGGGAAAAACCTGCTGCAGTCAGTGCCTGGGATGCAGCTCTCAAGCCCAGGTGTGGAGGCTGTGGGCGCTCCTGTTTCTACCTTTAAATTCAAGGAAGCTGAAACTCACTTTCTCTGGACTTATTCAACGAATGAGGCTTTGTGAATAAATTCATCCCGTGGAAAGAGATGGTGGTGGACACCTCCTGGAACCCACTGAAAAGTGCTGGCTCTATGACCAACCCTCGGTTACACGGATGCTCACAGATTTGCTCCCTGTGAAGCCCGAGCTTTCAGTGTTGAAGCAATGTGGTGGCTAATCCTGTCAATCTGACAGCACTAAGAAGACAGGCTTTTGGGACATGCTTGGGGGGGATATTTTGATTGGGTTAGTTGAGGAAAGACCCCTATACCATTCCTTACATTTGGATGTAGAATTGCATACAAAGAATAAAGATGGCTGGGCATAAGCATTCATTGTTCTGATTCCTGACTGGGGATGCAATTTGACAAGATTCCCCAAGATCCTGATGTCATGACTCCTGGACAGTCATGAGCCAAAATAAACCTTCTCTCTGTTAGTTGCTTTTATCAGGGGTTGGGAAAGTAGTTACTACAAGCAACTATACATGAATAATGACCTAAATCATGTTTACTCTATTCCAGGGGCAAACTGAAAAAGAAAAGAAGCCTAGAGATGGCGCCACACTTTCCAGCCAAGGTAAACACTGTCTGGTGTAGTTTTAGTTCACAGTGAACAAATCTTACATGAGAATTTCGTTAGATTCATTTAGTTGTTTTATGCTTCTCAGCTTAAATATGGAATAATATTTGCTCCAGTTCACTCATGTGAAATTACATACTCTGATGTAGACTTTATGGATGCCATCTCATGGTTTTAGACATATAAAGGAATATAAGTCCAGGTTCTTATTTTTGCATGTGTTTTCCTTTTCAACAAGCTGTGAAGGAGGCCATTTCTGGTTTTTAAACTTTCTCATTAACGATAGAAGATGATACAGACTTTATTTCTATCTTCCTGTTTCTGCCCCGCCCCATTTTGTTTTAATCATGTGTTATTTGTGCTTGTCCACGCCTATGGAAGTCATGTTGAAGGGATGGTACATTTGTTCCAGAACAAATATGTTATTTGTTATTCACCATTGGTAGACTTTAGATACTGACTTTTTTGGCATTCCCCTGATTTTCAAATGCATTAAATTTAAATCAACAAATACAATTGTTGTTTCATGGCTATTTCCATACACTTAAGACAATTGCTGTTAACATTTCTATAAAATGTAGTTGAATATTCAGCAGGACTTTTTTTGTTCTCTGGGAACAAAGGCACATAAATTTGGTAATACATCTTTGGATAATTCTAAAATACCACAAATATTTATTTGAGTAAAGTTTTTCTTTTATTTTTAAATAACAAAACCAAATAAAATATTTTGTAGTTTTAATATTTTGTTTCTAAAAGACTACTTACTATTGCTTAATTTCACAGTACAATATTGAAAATCCATGACCTGAAAAGTATTTTCTGTTACAATCAAACACTGCATGTTGCTTTAAGTGAGTATTTTTCTGTAGCTGCCACTCCAGGACTGCTGTATTCTTTGCTGAAAGCAGAGCAGGGTGCAGTACTTCGATAGTTCTGTAACTAGGTGTTTGGATCCGCTGGGATATACTTCAGTTACACAACACTAAAACTTTAGGAGTGAAATTGACCTGTCCACTCCCCAAACAGAAGTGTTATCTTCAACATCTTTCTTTTTATCTCAGAGCTGGGTTGATATTTACTAAGTTGTCTTTTCTCCCCTGGAGCTACATTTTCACACTAATGTAAATTGAGTATCTACTTTTAAAATTTTGTGATTGTATCAATCCCATTAGAAAAAGAAAAATGGGCTTCGATGAACAATTTAAAACTTTTAGTTCCTCCTGCTAAGGATCTTTTTACCAGTTTAGGGCTTTGCACCTTGACTACAGGCAAAGATTTGCTTCTCTCAAATACTTTTCCAGATTTTATGCAAAGGTACCTTGCTTTGTAGCAAGAGCTGTGCAAAGGTACTTTCTCTGTGGGCTTGCTTTGTAGTTAATCATTCATTCTGAAAGGTTTCTTCCTGTGCTTTACTCTCTGCCCCACTTTTGATATTATTAATTGCTTCTGGAACACAACTTAACGTCTAGAGGAAGGATTATCTTTGTTTTGTGTATGTACACGTTATTACTTCCTAATTATAATGAGAATGTGGTCATCTGGAGGCTTTGGGAAATATTGTATAATTTTTACCATGTTTAATGGAGTGGATGAGATAAATCTCCCATTGTCATCTTATCAGTATATTTAAAAAATAACATGAAAAGTTTATGTTTAGTTTAATAATTTAGAGGAGAATCAGTGGAAGAGATAGATTTAGTGTTGGGAATAAGAAAAGTTAAACAACTTAGCTGGAAAAATGCATCATGGGCCATAGTGGCAGATATTGAATGTTTTTCTGAAATCTGTATTGTGTATGTTTGAGATGTAGAATATTTGTTTGGATTCTTTTTTTAAATGTTTATTTATTACATCAATTTACATCTCTGTCACAGTCCCTCCCTCCACCCCTCCCAGGCACACCCACCCTGCCACCCTCTCCACCTTCTCCCACCTATCGTACCCCTCCTGTGTGGGGTGAAGTACATATCAGCCCCCTTCAGTTCAGCACCCATATGAGGGCTAAGAGCTTCCTCTTGCACTGGGGCCCTACATGGCAGCTCCACTAGGGCAAAGTGTCTCACTAACAAGTAACAAATCTATGTACTTGTTCCTTTCAGTCTGTTAGTTGTAATATAATTATGTACTATATGACTAAAATCCAGTTATAAGTGAATAGATGCCATGAGCATCTTTCTGGATATGGGTTAGCCCACTCAGGATAAGCTTTTCTATTTCCAACCATTTGGCAGCAAATTGCATGATTTCCTTATTTCTGATGGCCAAGTAGCATTTCATTGTGTAAATGTACCACAGCTTTTTTATCCATTCGTCAGTTGAGGGACATCTGGGTTGTTTCCAGTTTCTAGCTATTACAAATAAAGCTGCTATGAACATAGTTGAGGAGATATCCTTGAGGTTTGGTGAGGAATCATTTGGATGTATACCCAGGAGTGGTATGGCTGGGTCTTGAGGTAGAGGTATTCTAAGTTTTCTAAGATATCGCCAGACTAATTTCCATAGGTGGTTGTACAAGTTTGGACTCCCACCAGCAATGGAGGAGTGTTCCCCTTTCTCCACAACCTTGCCAGCATGTGCTGTCATTTGAGTTTTTAATCTTAGCCATTCTGACAGGTGTGAGTTGGAATCTCAGAGTTGTCTTGAGTTGCATTTCTTTGATGATTAAGGATGTTGAACATTTATTCAAGTGTCTCTCAGCCATTAGAGATTCTTCTTTTGTTATTTCTCTGTTGAGCTCTGTTACCCATATTTTGATTGGATTATTTGGTTTCTTTGTGTTTAATTTCTTGAGTTCTTTATAAATTTGGATATTAGCCCTCTGTCAGGTGTGGGTTGGTAAAGATCTTTTCCCAATCTGTAGGTTGCCTTTTTGTTCTAGTGACAGTGCCCTTTGTCTTACAGAAGCTCTTCAGTTTCATGAGGTCCCATTTATTGATCATTGGTCTTAGAGCCTGAGCTACTGGTATTCTGTTCAGGAAGTTGTTCCCTGTGTCAATGAATTTCAGGCTTTTCCCCACTTTCTCTTCTATTAGATTTAATGTATCAGGCTTTATGTTAAGGTATTTGATCCACTTGGACTTAAGTTTTGTGCAAGGTGGTAAATGTGAGTCTATTTGCATTCTTTTACATGTTGACATTCAGTTAGATTAGCACCATTTGTTGAAGATGCTATCCTTTTTCCATTGTACGGTTTTGGCTTCTTTGTCAAAAATTAAGTGACCATAGGTGTGTGGGTTCATTTCTGGGTCTTCGATTCACTTCCATTGACCAACTGGTTTGTTTCTACACAAGTGCCATGCTGTTTTTATTATATTGCTCTGTAATATAGCTTGAAATTTGGGATGTTGATGCCTCCATATGTATTCTGGGTATTTTGTTATTCCATATGAAGTTAAGAATTGTTGTTTCAAAGTCTGTAAAAAATTGTGTTGGTATTTTGATAGGGATTGCATTGAATCTGTATATTGCTTTTGGCAGGATGGCCATTTTTATTATGTTGATCCTACCCATCCAAGAGCATGGAGGATCTATCCATCTTCTGATGACCTCTTCAATTTCTTTCTTTAAGGACTTGAAGTTCTTGTCATACAGGTCTTTCACTTCTTTGGTTAGAGTTGCCCTCAGGTATTTTATATTGTTTATGGCTATTGTAAAGGGTGTTGTTTCCCTGCTTTATTTCTCAGCCCATTTATCTTTTGTATAAAGAAGGGATACTGATTTTTTGAATTAATTTTGTATCCAGCCACCTTGCTGAAGGTATTTATCAGATGTAGGAGTTCTCTGGTAGATTTTTGGAATCACTTATGTATACTATCATATCATATCCTAATAGGGATACTTTGACTTATTTTCCAATTCGTATTCTCTTGATCTCCTTTAGTTGTCTTATTTCTCTAGCTAGAACTTCAAGTATTATGACATGGGGAGAGTGGCAACCTTGCTTATCATAGTATCTTAATGAAGATATTTTGATCTACAAATTGTGGAGCAATCCAACTTTTTCTTTAAAAATGTGATGAAACTTAGCCACTTATCTGGTATCTTAAAAATAATAACAAAACAAAACCATAATTGTGTATGCTATTGTATATACACACTGATATGTATATGTGGATAGGAAATTGTACTGAATATAAGCACATAATAAATTTATAGCAATTTTATATCCAGTGTGTGCTTCCTTGGATATAGTTACAGCATAATTTGAGTGTCTAACCTGTGCTCCACTAACATTAAGCTAGCCTGTGCTATAGGCCAGAGAAGTTCGGGTAGCCACTTCACTTACTCAGAATAAATTTAACTATTGTTGGTGAATTCAGTTTTATATCCAACACATTGTAAGTTGAGCTCTTTTTACTCTATGAATGTTCTTTTTTTCTTTCTTTCCTTCCTTCCTTCTTTCCTTCTTTCTTTCTTTCTTTCTTTCTTTCTTTCTTTCTTTCCTTCCTTCCTTCCTTCCTTCCTTCCTTTCCTTCCTTCTTTCTTTCTTTCTTTCTTTCTTTCTTTCTTTCTTTCTTTCTTTCTTTCTTTCTTTCTTTCTTTCTTTCATGGGTTGGGTCACTACAACACTAGGAGCTGTATTAAAGGATTGCAGCATTAGGTAGGTTGAGAGTCACTGGTCTAGTTCTAATTCTGTCATTAAAATTCAGAATTTTGGTGGTAGATATGTACATAAATGTATTCTGTACAGAAAGTATAAAATGTATTGTGAATCGCCACAGCTTCAGTTCTGAATGACTACTCCAACTGCAAAGAAGCTGAATGAGTTTTATAGACTTTAGGTCTGATTAATTTGGATATATGATGTTTTTGTTCATTTGTAAACTTTTTAAAATGATTTTTATTATTAAAAAATAAGCAAAATTCACTGTTCTTAATAAAATTGTATATATTTCTTGGCTAGATGCATGGCTGTAATATATATGTATTTGATAAAACTCATGATAAATTATATACCTATATATCTCTCTCAGTGTATGTCAAGTGGTATATATCTACTAGTTAACCTAGGAAGTCTTAGTATAAAATTCTGTTTAAGAGACTTATTTTAGAGATTAATGTTCTTTCTATGTTAGTATGTTTCTCATCTGTAGAGGCATTAAGATAAAGGTGTTTTTGATCTTAGCCATTCTGACAGGTATGAGATGGAATCTCAGAGTCCTCTTGAGTTGCATTTCTCTGATGATTAAGGATGCTGAGCATTTCTTCAAATGTCTCACTGCCATTAGAGACTCCCTCTTTGTGAATTCTCAGTTTAGCTCTGTTTCCCATTTTTTGATTGGATTATTTGGTTTCTTGTTTTTAATTTCTTGAGTTCTTTATAAATTATGGATATTAGCACTCTGTTGGAAATGGGGTTGGTAAAGATCTTTTTCCAATCTGTAGGTTGCCATTTTGTTCTAATGACAGTGTGTTTTGCCTTACAGAAGCTTGTCAGTTTCATGAGGTCCCATTTATTGATTGTTGATCTCAGGTCCTGAGCTGTTGGTGTTCTGTTCAGGAAGTTGTCTCCTGTGCCAATGAGTTTGAGGCTTTTCCCCACTTTCTCTTCCAGTAGATTTAGTGTGTTGTGCTTTATGTTAAGGTCTTTGATCCATGTGGACTTAAGTTTATGAAAGCACATGCTGGCGAGGCTGTGGAGAAAGGGAAACACTCATCCATTGCTGGTGGAAGTGAAAACTTGTACAACCACTATGGAAACCAGTCTGATGATATCTTAGAAAACTTGGACTAGCCCTACCTCAAGACCCAGCCATACCACTTCTGGGTATCCACCCAAAAAATTCCTCACCAAACCACAAGGACATATCCTCACCTATGTTCATAGCAGCTTTATTTGTAATAGCTAGAAACTGGAAACAACCCAGATGTCCCTCAACTGAGGAATGGATTAAAAAAAGTTGTACATTTACACAATGGAATACTACTCAGCTATCAGAAACAAGGAAATCATGTAATTCGCAGCCAAATGGATGGAACTAGAAAAGCTCATCCTGAGTGAGCTAACCCAGACTTAGAAAGATACACGTGGCATCTACTCACTTATAATTGGATTTTAATCATATAGTACAGGATAACTATCCTACAACCAACACACCAAAAAGATCAGAAACATAGACTTTGTTACCTATTAATCGGACAATTTGCCCTAGGGGTGCTACCATGTAAACACCCAGTGCAAGAGGAAGCTCTTAGCTCTCATATGACTGTTGAACTGAGAGGGGCTGATATATAAGAACATTCCACATAGGAGGAGTGGGATGGGTGGGAGAGGGTGGAGAGGGTGGGAAGAAGGAACCGGGAGGGTTGGAAGGAGGGCACTGTGATGGAGATATAACTTGAAGTAGTAAATAAGCAAAAAAAAAAAAAAAAGGTAAAGGTGTGGAATACTGCAATATTGCTTACAAATGGGCTGGGTAAACTAGCTGCTGACAAAGTACTAATGTGTCTCATATGCTCATGTGTACTCTCAGGGATGGACTGAACTAGATTTTCCTTGAAATAACCATTCCTTGAGATTTATGTTTTGGTCCTTTTGGAAACTCCTTGGCTAATATTCTTCCTGGTGGCTAAAAAAGTTAAATAATTCTCCTGCATCCCTGTACCCAAGAGAAGGCTTGTATAGGAATGCATCTGTTAATATGCATTTCTCTATAATTGTGTGTGATAAAATCAGAGAATTACCCTTTTCAATAAGTGTGAAGCTCAGACTTGTTTGGCTTTAAGTCGGACATCTCTAAAATATTCATCGTGGCTTGAATATCTGTAGATAATTGTGTCACCTATGTCCTTTGGGAACATTAAATTGCCAAAAGAAAATCTGAGGATAATATTTAATGTGTTAACAATTTAGTGACGATTATCTTTAAGTTGTCTGATTTTGAAAGTGTATCTACAGCTGTCTCTTAAGTTCACAGCATATGGCTGGGTTAAGCCTAGTTGCTTTTCTGAATTACTCAGAAAAGTATCTTTTGCTTCTTTTTATCCCGTTTTAATCTTTTGAATGCTGACTTAAACCTGGCAATCTTCCTTGTTACACTGGGGGCTTCCTCATCCTTCCTCTAAAACTCTTTCCCTTCTACTCCTCCCATACTGTCTGTCTGCCATGTGCCCAGGTACCGACCTCCATGTCTAAGTCAAAAGGCATGACTGACTCCCCCCTCCCTCTTTTCTGTCTATGTCCTCCACATAACGTACACCCTGGTCATCCTGTGATTTTTTTTGTCAGAAAACTCTTAATGAAATTAATATTAAGCTTTCTTCTGAGTCCATTCTTTATGAGACTAATAACCCCAAGAAGGGACCTTAATTTCATGGTAATGTGGTAACACAAATGGAGCTGCCTAAAATTTTTTGTAATATGTAGTGACCATGAAGGAGACAAAACAGGCACCCATGCTTCAGGACCTTAGCTACTTAATTTGTTTCTTGTTAGTTAGGAGAAATCAGCCAGCTCTGGAAACATCTAAGATTATAGCTTCCTTGTATGGTGTGATGTTTTGAAGAAACTGTCTCCCATAGACTTGTATATTTGAATACTTGATCCCCAGTTGGTGGAACTGTTTGGGAAGGATTAGGAAGAGTGGCTTTGTTGGAGGAGGTGTGTCACTGGGAGTGGGCTTTGAGGTTTCAAAAGTTCATAACATTTTCACTTAGCTCTCTCTCTGCCTTGAACTCATGGGTCAAGATATAGGTCCTTAGCGGCTGCTCTGGTGCCATGCTAGCCTGCCTACTGCCATGACCCCACTGTGATGATCACGGACTCACCCTCTGAAACTGTGAGCTCCAGTCAAAGTTTTCTTTTGTAAGTTTCCTTGGTTATGGTGTCTTATCACAGCCATAGAAAAAGTAAGTTAGACCCAGGGCATATCCTTTTTTTCTTTTATCTGCTGAAGAAGACTTAGAATAATCTCAAATTTGTAGAAAAGTTGCAGTTATGGTATTACAGAATTACACATATATATTCTATACCTCATTTGTTTTAATTTTAACAGGTTGTATGGTCATGGAACATTTTCCAGAACTTAAAATTTAATTTTGCCATATCACTGAGCATTTGTTATAGGATTTATTAATATAGAATCCGTGGTTTTACTTATATATTTTTAAATCCCAAGGTTAAAAATATAACTTTGCATCTAATGTTATGGTCTCTTTCGCTCTCTGTGTTTTCTAATCTTCCCTCGCAGGCAGAAGCTTATGTAGAGCCCAGATGTCTTGGAAAGTATAGTATTTTCTCACCTGCCATCCACTGACTGTGTCCTTCACCATCTCAGTTCTACACTCACCACGCTAGTCAAACAGCTCTTGCTTAGCCCAACCCATGTAGAGTCAGAAGAGTTATGTTGTTTGAATGGAACCATTGATCTTCCAGATCAATAGATGTTTTCGCGCTTTTGTTGTCATTACTATTTCACTTGCATATATAGGCTGACCTTGTTTTTATCTCCTAATGTTCAGTCTGCCTTGCTGGCAGTCCCTCACTGAACAGCACCATCTTGTTTCCTTGCTGGCAGTCCCTCACTGAACAGCACCATCTTGGTGCCTTGCT
>CAJQZJ010000184.1:2447345-2458880 GCA_907164525.1 Lophiomys imhausi
TGTGTGTGTGTGTGTGTGTGTGTGTGTGTGTGTGTGTGTGTGTGTGTGTCTTCTGACATTGGGGCTTTCAGAAACTAATGTGGCTTTTCCTCAATAGCCAAAAGCCAGAGGAACCAAATATATATATTTCATGCTTTGGTAAAGTTAATTGTTATTTCATTTCTTAAGCTCAGAGCCTTATATGTACAGTAACATTTATAGAATGTTCAAGACTAGAATGTCATTTTTTCTGCTGATTCCTAATGCCTGATTGAGTATCACTTACATTTCTCTAAGACACTATCTGATTAAAAATTGTAATCTTGGCAGTGCTGAATACAACTGTATAGAAAACACTCAGAACAGACTATGTAAGGGAAAAAGGGGTGGATGGATGGCAGGGGGCAGGGAGGAAGAGCTAGAGAGTCACACAGAGACAGACACCTTGACTCTTGAATGTCCAGCCAGATACTTGTATTTAGCCCAGGGTAAACGGTCTCTTTAACAGTATATTTTTTTTTAGTTGTTATTTCTGCAGAATGATTCTTTTGATATTTGAAATCAAGCATAGTCTGTGTCCCTAGAGTCAAGCAGACAAGTCTTGCTACTTTATTGACCCCACCAATTTCAACAATTCACTTATCTTCTTGAGCCTCTGTTTTTCTGTCTTGAGAGTAGGAGAAGTAGATAATGTCACTTGGCCATGAAGTTGTCAGGATTAAATGGGAAAATGTTCATAATGTCTTGGCCTCTGGGTAGATATTATATAAACAGGGTGTCTTGTGAGCAGTTTAAGCAGGGAATTTATGTATTGTTTTTTAGTAACTGTTGGGCTCTTTCTGAAATGAACAGTCATATTTTGCTTTAGAGATTCCTAGAGGGATAATTTTGAAAACCATAAGCTATGGAATTGGCATTAGCCTAGGTGTTCTTTTTAAAGTTTATATCCCTGACTCTCCTGCAGGGATAAAGATGCTTGAAGTTTGGTAAATGCCTTGTGTCTCAGCTGTGTAGCTGGAACCCTGGGGAGCATTTTACCTTTCTTTTTCTCCCTATCTTGGGCAGACTGTCCTGGAAGGCCACTGCTTTTGATTAAGGAGTAGATCTAAAGTCTGTATACTTTTCATCTTGCATGACTTCGACTCTAGCCATTGTCCCCCACCTTGGCATCCCAGCTGGCTCTGTCAGACCTGCCTTTGATAAGACTTCGCGCTGCTGGTGCAGTGCAGCTAGCTCTTTGTTCTCAGAATGTAAGCTGAATCCTGTGGACTCTTCCACCTTTTCTTTGCTTAGAAAATTTCATTTCCCCCATTGCCTGCAGGCTCTGGCAAAGGTAAAAAAAATCCCAAAGCCGCAAATCCTTAGATTTGGCCTTCTGTGGTTCCTTAGGCCATGGTCTGCTCATACTCCCCTATGTTCTGAAAGTATTCTCTTCCTTTGAGGCCTGGATGAAGGGCCTCTCTATTTACTGTCCTTGTTGGTTAAAATACCCTCCCCTATTCCTTTCCACATGTCTTTTACCTCTTTAGAGACACAAATTGCCACAAGTGTTCAGCCTTGGTGACACTTATTAGACCAGTTCCCTTGATCTCCTTGACTAGACCCTGGAGGCCATGTCTGAAAGCCCATGACAGAGTCTGTAGTCACACACAGCATTATATGACTCCTCACGATATTTTAAAGCATATCATGAGGCTATATCTGTTGCTTTGTAAAATCGAAATGTTATTGTTTGTCTAGAGCCTTATGCATAGTATGTCCTCTATTATTTTATTAATAACTCTGTTAATAACTACAGAGACCGGTTGGTAAGGCTGACACCGAGTTTGGGTTCTGAGGAGAAAATGCACTGTGTTCAGCTATTTGCACATCATCCTGCAGGTAATAAAGGGACTGAAGCTTTGTGTATCATTGTGTACAGAGATAAAATTTTACAGGAATTGATGAGACAGGTTTTCTCAGTCCCTTCAGGTGCTGATGGTATCAGAGGGCCACATAGAACTCAAAGAACTTCAGGAGGATGGGTCCTGTATCTCAGGCCAGTAGACTTAAGGAGTCACTCATTGACTTAGGACCTCAGATCACACTGGAAAGCCACCACTGGGGTGGTATTTGTGTAGAGATTGTGGACCTAGAGACTATGTGAAGGGTCTGGGTCAGAAGTTGTGGAGAGACAAACTGAGGTACAAGTATTTGGGGTTGTCAAGCTTAGCTGTTGCACCAGTGAGCACAGGGCTCCTGTGTGAAGGAGTGGGCTTAACAGATAAAGAAGATGGAGTAGATGCCTTGGGGTCCAGAGGAGGTAACCCCTTAGTGTATAGAAGGAGGCTCATGAAGCAGGTACGAAGAGGAGGCTTCCCAAAGCTGTGTGTGTGGTGTGATGCCCTGTTCTGAGGCTGTTTCAGTCTCTGTAGCTCGTCCCTACAGTGAGTCTGTGGTAGGGATTGTGAAGTAGAAACAATTTTTGTTTTCAAGTAAGACCCAGGCTGTATAAAGCAATGTGGAGCTTAATGGCTCTGTAATTTTACTTTTGCTATATGTTAACAAGTATTCTACATAAGTCTTTTGTTTTCTTTGCACTCTTAACTATTTATAGTTGAGTTCACAGGACATGGGGTTTTAGGTAGATTATTTTTCTCAGATGGTTTTCATATTGATTTATATAATTGCAATATGAGTTCAGTTAGCTAGTGTTTTAGGTGAGAAGAAAGTTTTGTTTTGCTGATGATTTTTAAACATAATGGATGCTCAAGATTTGAAGCCATTTCCTCAAATTAGTACATATTTATAGCTCATCAGAGTAATTGGTCCATAAATCAGATATTTATGCCATGATTAACTTGGGAGAAATCACCTTTTTCATCATGAAGTGATTAGCTGTTTCATTAGATGCATTTTGTCCCTTCAGGTCTGTGACCACTCAACACTGTTTTAGAAACTTACTCTCCTCACTGCTACACACGCATTAATGATGGGACAGCCAGAGGTCTTTGAGACTACCAGATCTATTACAATCACTTTCTTGTCTACAGTGAACCTTAGATCAAATCAGAATACAGCACCCATGTGTGATAGCTATGATTCTAAGACAATTCAGGGTTTATTGACATCTCCTTCAGAAGAGATAAATGTGATTACTTAGTCAATGTTCCTACTTCTTGAGCTTTTAGAAGTTTTGCGGTGCTGCATTTGAGCATTGTTCTAAGTGTCAGCGCTCGTCATCCTGCTCTGCATCCCCATGGATGTGCCAATGCTGCCACAGCTACAGGGTCAGCCACTCGGCTGGTGCCAGTGGCGTCCTGTTCCTCAGCGTGGAGGAATAGGATGTCCATCTTACAGTGACAGTGTCCTAGTGCATGCCAGCCACATTCCTTCTGGCATCCCCAACATCATGTCTTCTGGTGGCTAGAAGCCACCTGGATTCTCTGGCCTGTGGCCTCTTGCTCTACCTTCAAAGCTAACAAGATCCGACCTTTTCAGGCCCTTGTGTTTCAGCCACACCCCTGAACATACCTAGGGAAACTTCTCCACTTATGGACCTACTGGTCCCACTGCATTCTCCCAGATATACTCTCTATTTCAGGGATCTTAACATAGCTCCAAAGTTAGTTCTCTCTCTCTCTCTCTCTAGTCATATAAAGCAATATTTATAATTTTTAGGGATAAGGATGTACTTTGGAAGAGTATTTTTCTGACTATCACAAGCTCTAAGCTGCAAAATCACTCAAGGAACAGCACTATCCTTGTGTTTCTTTAGCACCCAGTGCAGGGCTTTAGGTATTGGGTTTAACAGCTGTTGCATTTGTTTGTCCTATGTAACACACTATTACAATCAGATGTGGCCTAAGAAGTCCTCTTTCCTGAAGTCTGTGGGGAAAAGCCACTGGAAACCAAGGTTGCGGAATCACTAGCTGCTTTGAATGTAATCTCCAGGAATATTCTGAAACCGTTTTAGTGTTTATACATTAATTTAAAAAAAATAGTTCTAATTGAGTGTTCTTTGTCCCTGCATAGTAAACTGAAGTTGGTGTCCTTGTGGAGTTCAAATTTGCCTTCACCAAGAGTGGCTAGTGTTTCACAAGGTTAGCAAGCTGTGAGGCTGAGATGTGATTTTTAAAGAATTTATTTTAAACAGTTTTAGTGTCAAGAGAAAAAGCAATCTTGGAAAACATTTTAAGTATATTCATTAGTTGGAGACTATGATGGAATATCAAAAAATAGAGGAAAGTCTATGTAATATGATATGTTAGATATTCCTAGGATACACAGAAGAAAAAGGCCAGGGGAAGTATGTATGTAATCATTTTATGATATAACATTGCCCTTCCTCTAATAAAGGTAACTGCTAGTATGATGTCTTACAGGGTAGAATTCATGAGGGAACATTTTAATATGAGCCTCTAATTATATGGAGTCTTTTTTTGTGTGAAACTTCAATGATGAAAGTTATGTTTATAGACCTCTCACATGTTAACTAGCTGTCTAAGGAGTAGTCAGTTAATGGGGGAATCTGCTTACAAATGTCCTGATCAGCTTGGATCCCCAAGTGTTTCAGAGATAGCTAGGGGGCAGGGTACAATCAGAGATCCAGGCAGAGTTCTCCCCTGTTGTGGAGGTGGATCCTTCCTCTCTCTCTCAGGTATCACATTCACCCATAGGGTTTGACCTCTTAATTGGGATGCTATTGCTTTTCCTCTTCTTCCTTCTTATCATCCCTTTGTTCTTCCCCATCATTCTAATACTTCACTCTTCCCTTGGCTTTATGCCTCAGTATGTGTTCCCCCTCTGCCTTCCATTTAGGATTTAGGATTTGCCTGGATTTCAACAACAATGCGCCTTGTATTTGGCAGTTTTCCCTGGGTGACTTAGGGTACCATTGTCGTACTAAGGTGGCTCTTTCTACCTCCTTGCAAAGCCACCTCTTGTCTCTGTGCTGGAAATGGGGTCCACCTGGTTACCACCCCTCATGTGGATCAGCTAACCTCTTTCCAAATATTCTTTTTCTCTGTGTTTTTGGTCACCTTTATTGCTGTTACCCTTCTTTTTAAGTCAGTAAACAGTAGGCTCCCCCATGATCTTAAGCTCAATTACTAAATAAGGAGGAAAAATGGAATAATGTAAGGATTTAAAAATGTAAGTATAAGAAAGCATACAATCAATGTCTGTCAGAGAAACAGGGCCAAATGGCTGAAGATTGATGCTGTAATGTATGGAGAGAAATTGGGAACTGTCCAGGCAGCCACTGGTATGTCATTAGTTTTGGAAGCTGCAGGCCCTGCACTTCCTATATAATCAGACACATTTATCCCTCTCAGGTCTCTGAGGTGGTTGAAGAATAGATAACTAGAGTCTCATAGTTAAATTTCAAGTTGTTTAGGAATCAAGAGGATGTTCTGGATCTAAGAAGATGTTTTTAAAATTGTGATGCAAGTTAGTATGAAGACTGAGTTAGATATAGAACTTTAAACTCATGGAGATGGTTAGGTAGTAGAATGTTAAAGTCAGGTGCCAAATACATATGGACTGAAAATTGGAAATGTATGCTAAGCCATATAACTCTCATAATTGTGTCCTATTTATTTCTGTTGTTTTGTATTTTGTTTATTGTTATAAGAGAAAGAACCATTTGTTGGACTGAAAGGAGGAGCTGTTGGGGAGAAAAAGATATACCTTAAACTTTAAAAAAGTGGAAGAGGATGGGGGGTTGAGGGAGAAGAGGGTGGGAGGGTGGGACTGAGGGGGGAGTAGGGAGGGGATTGTGATTGAGATGTAACTTGAAGAAATAAAAAATAAATTAAAAAAAGAAAGCATGATACACGTATCTTGATAGAAACACATAGAAAATGTAGAAGAATGGATGATTTCCTACTAGATAAAGATCATCCAAATGTATGCAAGAGATGGTGGGAGATTGAAACAGACCAGTACCACAGTCTAGGAGTAAAGGCACATGGACTTACACTTGAACTATTATTCATTTCTAAAGAACATTGAACATGGGCAAACAATTTCAGAAAGCTGGTGAAATTTCTCCATTTAAGGGCCTATGGGTCCCACTAGATTTTCCTGGATATACTGTCCACTGAAAAAGATGTAATTCCTTCCACAGAGGAAAAGGAAAATGAAGTCTCGAGACAGTGTTGTGAGCACAGAGACTCTAGAATACAAGTGCATGTTATGTATGAACAGCTGGAATTCTAACTATTTGCAAATATAACCCAGTCACATTTTGCAAGAATAGTACTTTACACCAAGGAAAGTATATCGGTCATTAGTGCTATAGATAGCTATGAAGAAGGACTCAGTATTGTAAAATCTAGTGCATAATCCCTATATTAACAAATTAAAAGGACCATGCCATATATGTTTTCTGTATTGAAAAATTCTTGAAAAGAAAAATGTCATTTTTTCAAAATCTCTTATGTAAAACATAATCAAATACAGCAAATATTTATTTTAACACTTTAGGAGCAAATATGCTACATAATATTAAAATATTTTTCAATTCAAATAATAGAATTGTAGTTTCTGTCATATTGAATATTCAGTAATTTGTGAGTTTTTTTAATTAATAAGCAAAATCAAATGAATGCTGCAGACTTTGGAATGAAGAGCTCAAGCCACATGTACATGTGTTTATATTGCTGTGATCTCATTTATAGAAAACTAATTATAAAATATTACAATTAATATAAATTTATTGCAGTGATTGGACATAGAATAAATATTTTAAAGCACTATCCTTTCTATATTCCATACATCTTCACTTAGAAATAGAAAGAAAAGAAAATATTCACAATAGTTCACAAGAGCCTAGCATATTTAGAAAGAAGTGGGAAGAACCCTACTTGAAGAAAAGTAGAACATTCTATCAATATAAGGAACTATATAAAGATAAACCCCTCAAATGTGAATCCTTCCCAAATTGACATGTAATTTAATTCCAGGTTCAATCCAAACTGGTTTTAATTTAAGTTGCATAAAGAAGTTTTCTACTGCAATTGTCATCATTCTGGTGGTATAGGGATGGACCAAGAACTTGTGAAACACATTAGAAACTCTTGACTAATGCATCGATCAGTGGGATGTGGTGGTGGGGGAGATGGTGAAGAGAACAGCTCAGTTTCACTCAGTGACCGTCCTAGTCCACCTGGCTTTTGCCTATATAAAACCAAATTCAAATAAAGGCAACTTTTTAAAAAAGAAAAGGGTTTTTTAAATTTTATTTATTTATTGCTTCAGGTTACATCTCCATCACAGTGTCCTGTTTCCACCCTCCCACCCTCTACCCCCTAACCCTTCCATCCCACTCATCTGGAGTGGAGTGCCCCTACATATCAGTCCCCCACCCCAGTTCAGCAGTCATATGAAGGCCAAGAGCCTCCTCATATACTGGGGGCCTACACGGCAGTACCACCAGGGATAAGTGTCTCAATGACAAGGAGAGAAAATAAACAAACAAAAATCTATGTCCATGTTCCCCTTGGTGCGTTGGTTGAAGTATAGTTATCCTGTACTATATGGCTAAAATCCGATTATAAGTGAATAGATGCCATGTGCATCCTTCTGAGTCTGGGTTAGCTCACTCAGGATGAACTTTTCTAGTTCCATCCATTTGGCTGCAAATTTCAGGATTTCATTGTTTCTGATAACTGAGTAATATTCCATTGTGTAGATGTACCACAGTTTTTAATCCATTCTTTCAGTTGAGGGACATCTGGGTTGTTTCCAGTTTCTAGCTATTACAAATAAGGCTGCTATGAACATAGATGAGGAGAGTTCCCTATGTCTCCGTGAGGTGTCATTTGGGTGTATACCCAGAAGTGGTATGGCTGGGTCCTGAGGCAGAGCTATTCCAAGTTTTCTAAGATATCGCCATACTGACCTCCATAGTGGTTGCACATGCCTGCACTCCCACCAGCAATGGAGGAGAGTTCCCTCCACACCCTCGCCAGCATGTGTTGTCATTTGAGCTTTTGATCTTAGCCATTCTGACAGGTGTGAGATGGAATCTTAGAGTCAGTCATCTTGAGTTGCATTTCTCTGGTGATTAAGGATGCTGAGCATTTCTTCAAGTGTCTCTCGGTCTTTAGGAATTCCTAAAAGGAAAGGTTTTTAAAAGAATATTTTAAGGAGCTCTCCAGTGGTGACAGAGAATCCAACCCATGGTGGAAACCTCTGGCCCAGCATGTTGGTGCACTCCTTTAATCCCAGCATTCAGGAGGCAGAGACAGGCGCATCTCTGTGAGTTCAAGGCCAGCCTGCTCTACAAAGTGAGACCAGGACAGTCAGGGCTATTACACAGAGAAACCCTGTTGAATAAATAAATAAATCAACAAATCAATAAATCAATAAGATAAAGTAGAAACCTCTATTTTGCAAGGGGAGTGACACACACATAAAGTCTGTCTTCAAATCTGAAACTTTGGTCATTTTACTCTTACTTTTTTCCTTAAAATATTATTATTTTATTTTATTTGCACCAGTATTTTACCTTCATGTATATCCACGTCCCATGTGCATGCCTGGTGCTTGTGGAGACCTGAAGAGGGTATTGCATCCTCTGGAAGCTGGAATCACTGATGGTTGTGAACAACCATGTGGGTGCTGAGAATTGAACTCAGATCCTGTGGAAGAGCAGCCAGTGATCTTAGCCACTGAGCCCTCTCTCCAGCCCCTTTCATTTTTGATGGCTATTTTCATTGGCTTGGGTTCTTTCTTACTATTGTATTAGATCTCAGTGCCTCAAGATGCCATTGCTTTGTCTTCCTAACTCAAGTACTTTTAAGGAATAATCAGTACATTCGTAAACACCAAGTCTCTCCCCTGCTAATGCTTACCACCCTCCCTGTCTTGTTTTCTCTTTTCCTTTTTCTGCTGTCCGGCATACTATGTGTTTGTTTGTGTTTTATTTTCTGCCTTTCCCTAGTAGAATTTATACTGATAAGGGCAATTAGAATTTTGCATATGATAGACTCCTTGCACTTACTAAATATCCTCTTAATATTTGGCAAATGAAGATGAAAACTGTGGGAATAGCATCCCCAAAACAATATAGATTGCCTCATTCTCTGTCTGTACTCTTCACCTCCTTCATGTTCCAACAATTGGATTTTCATTGCTGTGTTGAGGTAGTCATCTGTTTTCCCCTCTAAGCTGCAGGCTCCTTAAGGCAAAAGCTGTGTCTTTGTTTTCTTGGATCACTAACAGTAACACAGGGTCTGTCTCACAGAAAGTACTAAGAAATGGTTTTTGAATCAGTGTGTGCCAGACTTGGGTGAATTTTATTCCTTTCTTGGTATAGAAAACTAAACTTTGAGGACTCTTTCAAGAACACAAGCTCATGGGTCTTTGGCTTGTCCCATCTGAGGTCACTATGCTGGATAGTTTTATGTCAACTTGACAAAATTGGAGTTAACTGAAAGGAGGGGACCTCAGTTGAGAAAATGGCTTCACAAATTCCATCTGTAAGGTATTTCCTTAATTAGTGATTGAGGGGGGAAGGCCCAGCCCATTGTGGGTGGGGCCATGCCTTGGCATGTGGTCCTGGGTCCTATAAGAAAGCAGGCAGAGCAAGCCAGGAGGAGCAACCCAGTAAGCAGCACCCCTCCATGGCCTCTGCATCAGGTTCTGTCTCCAGATTCTTGCCCAGCTTTCTTCAATGATGGACTATCATGTGGATATGTAAGCGGTATAAGCCCTTTCCTCCCCAGCTTGCTTTTGGTCATGGTGTTTCATCACAGAAATAGTAACACTAGGACAATCACTGGTTCCAGGACCTTCCATGGGGAGCTGTGTCCTCATGGCAGGGTTTTTCTCCTGTTCATCCAACTCTCCCTTATGTAAAAATTGACACTCCTCCTTGCTTCTTTGGCTTCAGTTTTTTGTCTTTTGACTTCAGTCACTGTCTACTTGGTATTAGATACATGATCCTTTTCTGGTTGATTTTCTGTTGCTGTGACCAAAATGACCCAAGGGAAGACTTATTAGGCATACGCTTTCAGGTCACCGACCATTACTGAGGGAGGACAGGGTAGAAATGAAGCAGAAATCATGGAGGAGCACCCCTTGTTTGGTCCCTTGCCTCCTGGGTCATATTTGGCTTCTATTCTTTTTTTTTTTTTTTGTGTGTCATGAACTTTTTTTTTTTAATTGTCCATTTTTTTTAATAATTTATTTTTTATTTCTTCAAGTTACATCTCAATCACAATCCCCTCCCTACTCCCCACTCCAGTCCCACCCTTCCACCCTCCTCCCGCTCAGCCCCACCATCCTCTTCCCTTCCTTTTTTTTTTTTTTTTTTTTTTTTTAGTTTAAGGTATTTATTTTTCCCCCCAACAGCTCTCCCTTTCAGTCCAAATAATGGTTCTTTTTCTTATAACTATAAATACAATACAAAACAACAGAAATAAATAGGCCACGATTATAAGAGTTATATGGCTTAGCATACATTCCCAATGTCCAGTCCATATGTATTTGGAACCTGACTTTAACATTCTACTATCTAACCATCTCCATGAGTTTAAAGTTCTATATCTAACTCAGCTTTCATAATATAAGAGATAGATAGGGCATCTTCAAAAACCTCAAGAGATCTGCAGAATATGGCATTCAAAGATGTTTTCTTAACTTAAGGTTTTTTGATATCGAGACATGCCTGACAGCACCCCCTATATTACTCCAAGTAGAAGATGAGCATCGAAGAATCTCCAGTGGGAGATGATTGAATGGGTGGTAAGCCATTCTCTTGGCAAGAAAAACCACTTGCTTCAACTGTAGACAGACTTCTGTCCAAAAAGGACAAAACTTGGAAGCAGGTAAGTCGACAGCCTAGCTCTGCCAAGACAGGGTAGGTAAGTCCTTCATAATTCCTGCTCTACAACCAATGTCTGTCAGAGAAATGGGGCCAAATGGCTGAAGATTGATGCTGTAATGTATGGAGAGAAAATAGCAGGAAGTCACTTTAAGAGAGCGACATCCCATGCCCAGAGGGTGGGGAGGGTGTTTCTCCGCCCTTCTTTTTGGTTATTTGAAGGATAACTGAAAACTCTGATATGTAGGGAAAGGGACTACAAGCTGATAAATGGTCCTGTCTTAATGGGTTTTGGAGGTTAGCCCCAGGGAATTCCTACTTTTCCTTTTCTGTATCCTTCTTCCTCTCCTATGTAGGAGTGCATGGGCTTGAGAAAAATGAGATATAGACATAGCACAGGAAGGTCCAAGAAGAAGGGGCAGATTATTGAATATGCCCTTATACCTTTGTATATTGATACAAAATTAGTAGTTTATTTGGCTAAACTGGTATTGACCATTGTTTATTGTGCAAAAATAAGATTGTACTGGATTACATCAGTATTGATCTTTGTATATTGATACAAAATTAAGATTATAGTTGGCCACAATGGTATTGACCCTTGCATATGGACGTAATATTAAGATTATATTGGGCTACATAGGCATTGATCTTGGTATATTGATACATAATTAAGAGTATATTTAACCACAATTGAATAGATCTTTGTATATTGATACAAATTTAAAGGTAACGCTTCCCAA
>CAJQZJ010000184.1:2460642-2480642 GCA_907164525.1 Lophiomys imhausi
TTCACTGTAGGCTAGGGGACCTCACATTCACTCCACAATGACTAATCTCATTCACCTACTACTCAGATGCACTGCTCTATGGTCGGCGCCATCTTGGATCTTCTTGGCTTCTATTCTTATTTGTCCTTGGTCCCCTGAATCAATTTACACTCAAGACCATGCTCTCCAGACATGCCCACAGGTCAGTCTGATCTGTACAATTTCTTGATCAGAGTTTTTCTGGTCGATGGCTCTGTGTGTCAAGTTAGCAGTGAAAGCTAACAAGGACACACCTTTTCAGACATAAAACCAGCAGTCTTTGTTCAGTCCCTGTGGTGAATTAGTTTTTAAAAATAAAGTAACATTACAATGCTCTACTTCTTGAAAAGTATCTTCACCACCACTCTTCCTTTCCCTTGGTTGTGTCTCTTATCCCTTTCCTCCCCGTTTTCCTCTACTCATAACCTAAATATCCTAAACACATTTCCAGGTGTCTGTTCTTAGTCCTGTGCACATTTTACTCTTTATAAATTCTGAATATCAACTGTTCTTTAGTTGTGTACACTGGAGGTGACTAAATGTAAATTCCACACCCGGAACTCTCAGTTTTAATGCGTTGTAGATGCTTCATCCCTAATGGCCTTTAGATCTGTTTAATCATGGTTCAAAAATTTAACATCTCTGAAAACATATTTTGCTTGTTCTCCAAGCCTTGTCTTTTAGTTTTGTCCTGCTTAGTGGCAAACATCATTTCTTTGTTTAAAATAGTCCTCTAGCTTCACTGTATATATAGGTTAAAGACAGGAATTCTTAGCATGGTGTTTTAACTATATTCTTCCTTAGTCCTGGAAAGGACTGCTCAGATAGTGGGCTGAATGAAGAGCATGAAGATTCATGGAGATCTAGGAGAGGAGTTTTGATTGGAGAGTGTGGGTTCTGCTCCTGTGCTGGGGCATCATAGCAGGAATCTGGCTGCTCTGCTGCACAAGCCACCTGCAGGGCTTGTGAAGACAGAGTGCTGGGCCCTTCCCTAGCATTTCTGGTTCCAGAGGTAACCACACCCTCTCACCCTTGTTGCTCTGTGTTGCTCTGTTGCTCTGGGGCTTTTCAGGTGATGCTGATACTGTTGGTGCCGCAGTCTAGAACCTTACTTCTTTAAGGTTCAGGCACATCATCTATGAAAACTTTGATAATTTCCATCAACAATCCATTCTCTCTCTGCTTCCTAGGTTTCTTCATATTATATTAGAACAATGGTCCTCAAACTTTAACATGCATCAGTTTGTGGAAATGCACTGCTAGTCGCACCACACAGAGTTTCTGATTCATCCAAACTAGAGTGTAGCCTCCAAATTTGCATTTCCAACAATATCCAGAGACTAATTATCCTTTTAAAGAGCATGAACTCCAAGACCTTGCTTGCACACATCTACTCTCTGTTCCACTCCTAATTCCATCATTGCTGTCCTTTCAGCTTGCTGAGGTTGTTAAAGGTTCTCAGTCCATGGTTATTGAACACAGTGGTCTCACCTTCTGGAATCAGGATGTTCCATCCTCTAAAATGTATTTACGGAGTTCTATTTATTATTATTATTATTATTATTATTATTATTATTATTATTAGTAGTAGTAGTAGTAGTAGTAGTATTACTGTGGTGGTGTGTAGGGGTCAGATGACAATTGTCTGGTGTCCACTCTCTCCTGCTATCTTGTAGGGGCCAGGGATTGAATTCAAGCCTCTACCTAAGAAGCCATCTTGCCAGTCTTCACAGGTCACTTTCATGATTTTATCTCTGTTCCCTCAGGGTCTCTATCCCCTTTAATTGTCTGGAGATTAAATGAAATCCTGGGTTTTAGTTCTTCCCTTTCCTTTGGTAGTTGTTGTCAGCTGTTTCCTGGCTTCACTGCTTTCAGGACCAGGGCCCCTCAGATGTCCTCTCTTCTGTTCCCCTGACTTGTCGTTTTCTGTTCAGTGCCTTCCCTTTATAAGCACCCAGCTGTCTGCAAACTTTGCCATCTGCTCCTGATTCGAGAGTGCCAGGAGTTGCTGGAAGGGTCCCTTGGTGCAGTCAGTTCCTTTGTCGTAATTAGTTCAATGAGTGGATGTCTCAGTGTAGGTTGAGTGTCCCCACTGTTCCTCATTCTTCTGATTTTCAAGTAGCCTTCATTCTTTGATGGATGATTTTCTGAGTCGAAGGTCAATGCTGTTTAGTGTCATTACTTTCAGGTTCTTCACTGGCACGCCAAATTCTTTGTTTTCATTTTCCTCTCTGTTCTTTTAATCTCAGTGTGTGTTACTTAGCTTTCTTGTGGAGTTATGATATATTTGAGATTAATAGGATAAAAGGCACAAATGTTTATTTTGTTTCATGGTTTCAGAAGTCCATAGTCTCTTTGAGCCTATGGGTAGGTAGAATGCCTTGTCAGTAGGACATGTGGCAAAAAAGGCTGCTACTTTATAGTGGCCAGAAAGCAGAAATGAGAGTGAGGGAGAGAGGAGCAGTGAGAGAGGGGTGAGAGGATAAGAATGCATGCAAGGAAGAGGCAAGGGTTCTAATACTCCCATTTAAAGTTTTTATTTACTATTATATATATATATAATAACTAATTTGGGTTATTTTCATTCCCTGTTCCCTATTACTTACTACTAAAACTTTCTTTCCTATTGGTTCTTCTTCAAACTCTGTCTTTTTAAGTGACCCACTGATTTTAATTTTGGTTGCTGTGTGAGCATTGCAGGGTATTAGTTACTGGAGTCTATTAGACACATGGCAGGAACACATGCAAGCAAAGGACAGAGAAAACAGAGTAGGATAAAGAGGCTTTCCATTCATCAGCTTTAGGAATCCAAGAGAGGGAGAAGGGAGGCTCTTAGATGAGAGTCTAGGGAGATGGAAGGCTTTAAGAGCACAGGTCGCTGCTGGGTAGTAGGTGAAGATTAGTAGAACTGAATTTTCAGTGGCTATACCACTGAAGAAAATGGCAGCTATTAAGTGCCTCAAGGAGTGGTGAGAGCTCCTTAGCCTCTCTCCTAATCATGGTGAAATGTTAATGGGTTCAGTCTCCCAGGTCTTGGTCAGGTAGCCATATCTGGCATGAGTTCATTAGTACAGTTGACACGCCACAGCCAGAAGGCATCACTTCAGAGCACTGCTCATTCTCTCAGCTTGCATCCCTTTTGTCCCATGTTCAAGATGTTCCCTGAGCTCTGGACTCAAGACTTACTAATTCTCAACACTCAAACCAGTCAGGGATCTCTGCATTAACCACTGATCATTACAGAAAAGCTTCGCTGATGAAATCTGAGGGCATCCCTAATTTATGGCTATAAATAAACATATGCAATTTGACAATATGAGCATTTGGCAAAACAACAGTAGCAGAATATTGACTGACCCTGTCTTAGTCAATGTTCTATTGTTGTGAAGAAATACTATAACTATGGTAACTCTTATAACAGAAAGTATTTAACTGGGGATGGCTTACACGCAGAGAGTTAGTCCATCATCATCATGGTGTGAAGCACGGAGGCACACAGGTATACATAGCATTGGAGAGGTAGCTGAGAGTCCCACATGTGGGTAAGCAGGTAGCAGGAAGAGAAGAGAGACACTGGGCCTGGCTTGAGCATTTGAAACCCCAAAGCCCACCCTCAGTGACACACTTCCTCCAAGAAGGCCATTCCAACTCCAACAAGACCACTCTTCCTAATGCCACTCCTTAAGTATTTAAACATATGAGCCTATGGGATCCATTTTTATTCAAACTACCATACTCCCCAAGACCTATGATGTCATGATGTCTTCACAAGGTAGGTGTGCAGTACCAGGAATGAGTTGTTTCTCTGGAATGGGTCTCAGATACTATTGGGAGCTTACCCCACAGTCATCATGGCGGTGTTGCACCATCTTGCCCAGCCCATCTTTGTTATAACATTCAGGTTCATAGCTGGTGGGATTGTTGATTTTTCCCCACCCACAGCTTGTATAGCACATCCTGGCACTATGAAAGCTCACTCATCATCAGGGAGGACCAGGGGAGCTCAGTTCCAGCTTGATTTCTGTAGACTCAGCAGCCCAAAGTGTGTGGTGTCTTCAACGATAGTGTCTTACTGTCTAGTTCTGCCTCAAGAGGGTTGTGTGCCAGGCTCCAGGCATCAGCAGCCATGTGTTGAATGCAGTGACAGCCATGTTTTGAATCTGAAGAATATTGTGGCAAGAAAGATGTGGATCTTGGGATTGGGAGAGCCTCTGGTAAAGTAATAAAACATTCCTATTTTCTTTGTTTCCATAATTATGATTAGCCCCTCACTTCAGTGTGTCTTCTAAGCAGCCATCTTATACAGAAGTACTAATATCCCCTTTGAGGGTATGCCCCAATGCCTTAATTTCCTTCCACTAGTCTTAACCTACTGAAGGCCCCACCTCCTCCAAATAGTATCATCAGCTTGTAACCATGTCTTCAACACACAGGCATCTGGAGAACACTCAAGGTCTGAACCATAACTGGGCATTTCAGCCTCTGCTCTTAAAGCCTCTGGTGTCCTTCATCTCTCATACAAGAGCACCATTTCTTTCTCTTGGGTTCCCACAGCTGCTGTACTTAAAGGCTCTGTGATTCTGTTCTGTTGACTGTTCTTGGCCTTCATGTATTCCTGCCATCTGTCTCTTCCTTTGCACTTGCTAATCTCTCAAAGCTGGGTGGCTTTTGCTACTTGACTGGCATGTCCTTTTCATTGTTGGCCTTTTAGGCTGACTTCTCAGTCTATTCTTCTTATGAACCATCTTCGATACAGTCACAGTGACATCAGAGCTTCAAGTGCAGGAGCTGCATCTGTAGACTCAGTCTGTCTTGTCCAAGAATGTTGATGGCACTGACCTCTCAGCCTCTCTGGAACTGCTGCTACCTGGGCTTCCACACAACTCTGCTTTGTGGGAACTCTGGCATGCTTTGCTTGCTGTATGTCAGGACTCACACCCTGCTTCCTACTCACTTTCAGTAGGAAAAAAAACTGATTTGGATTTATATTATTATAGATTATTCTATGCCCCTAAAATTTAACATTCCTGAAAATACTCATTTTTATTTTTCTTTAGCATCCTGTGTTTCATGCATCCACTTCTTGGAAGCTCAAACTGGAGTCTTAGGATCATTTCTTTTTTCTCTCTCTACCTCTCCACCTTGTTGATAGGCAGTTGTTGGCTGTGTGGTACCTGTGGAATGTCTGAGCTTTCCCTCAGTTTCCTTCCCATTGTCCCTAGGGAACATGCCCCAGCCCTTGTCTACTCTAGCCCATTGTCATTCTCTGCCATCAGTCTTTCCTCTCTCTCACTTATTCTAGCCTTGCCTAGTGCTCACTCCTAAGTTCTGCTGGTCTGAAACTCGCATAAGACCCCAGTGCTTCACTGCACCAGGAGAGTGGAGCTCAGACTCGTGAGGCTGACTCTGATATTGCACAATCTTCTGATTCAGATGCAGTGACCCAGCATCTGCCTTGTGGTCTCCTATAGGCTTTATGCTCAGCACTGCTGAGATGCTGGTATTCACAGAGGCAGTTCCTTATTTTACAGCTTTGCTTCTGTTGCATGCTGCTCCTCACTGGGTTACCTGCTAAATTTGTTTATCTGAAAGAACCTCCCAGAAGTTGCCCCTGGTCGTAATCAATGCTCCTTTTCTGTTGTTCCCAGATACATTGCTTGAGTTTCCTAACTAGTAGTGTAAATGAGCCTTTGTGCCTGTCATTCTCCATCATACAGGCTCACACTACCACATGTCAGAGTGTGAGTGGTGTTGGTCTGTCTGGAGCATGCCTGTCCTTGCCAAAGAAAACGGTAGGTGTAGACAAGAGTCGAATTCTCTGTGTCTCACAGCACACCCAGCCTGCTTGGGCCTGGGAGAGGAGTGATCATTACACTCAGTAAGACTGACATGAAAAGCAGCCTGAATGTGATGTGTGAATGGAATTTGCTGTATCTAGAGCATGGAGAGGCCGTTGCTCCGGTGACATGACACAAGCATTAAAGCATGACCTTGGAAAGATGCATGACCTTGGAAAGATGCATGACCTTGGAAAGGTGCATGACCTGGGAAAGGTGCCTACAGTTGAAGGGCTGCCATCGAAGTGCCTTTGTACCTGGCAGTAGTGTGCTGGTAGTGTGAGGACACGGTATTTCTGCCCATGAAAGAGCATTGGACCATGAAGCCGGTACATGGCAATGCTGGTTGTTTCTCATGAGTTCTCCGATGAAGCCTTGGCCTTCATCCCTTTAGAGACAGCTGAAATATTGCACAGAGGATTGTGTTTGTGGGCAAATGGAGTCAGAAAGGGACTGTTCTGAGACACAGAATTGTTCACCCCCTAATGTCTTCATTTTCGTCCAAAAAGTTATCATGATTACTGTGTGGTTTCCTAGTACTAGGTATGTCCAAGTGAGAGGCTCCTGCTCCACTGAGGTTCCTGTCTGTGCTCCCTGAGGTGAGGTAGACAGTAACAAGGTGGGTGGCAGAGCATGGAGACCCCAGAGTTCTGTTCACAGAGCGTCTAGTAATGGGCTCTAAATAGGACATGTTTGTAAGTAAAACTAGAGGGATGTAGAAAGAAATTTAAGGCTTAGAAGAGCACAGGGATAGATAATTACAAAGGCTTTGTCCACATTTAAACAGCATGCTATGCTTTTTATATTAGGAAATTTTATGAGTGCCTGTGGAGTGTGCATGTGTGCCTGTGGGTGTGTGTGCATGTGTGCGTGCGTGAGTGTGTGTGTGTGTGTGTGTGTGTATGTGTGTGTGTGTGTACACATACGGGGCAGATGTATGGAGGTCAGAGAACAATTGAGGTCCTACTCCTCCACCATATAAGTTCTGAGGGTTGAACTCAGGTCTTTAGGCATAGAGGTTAACATGCTTATTTGCAGAACCATCTTGGCACCCCTTATATTAGGAATTTTTATAAGAACACTGAGCATAAAAATGTAATTTTGTATATATATATAAAATCACATTCTTATAAAGAATTAACAAAGTAAGGTTTTCATTAATATAAGTAGCCTCAGTTATTCAGAATGATAAATCTGAAATGATAAAGTAAGAGATAGCTTTGCTTTGTTTAATCTAAAAAGCCCTCAAGGCTTAAGACATTCCTAGCCTGGGATAGGTAACACTTAGTCTGTGAACCTCCTTTTAAAGTATGGTAATGAACTTCCTTTTGAGGTTCCCTAAGTCTGCTATATGCTATGGCTGGTTTGAGAGAGGAACACTTCTGCAGGCTGGAACTCTGTTTCCCTGTGATCTCCTTTTAATGAAGACCTATCTGGACTGGGGAAACATGCTACATGTTCAGAGCAGAAGGACATGTGAGTGCCTCTGAAAATGTTTGACCACAGCACCAGCTTCTTCCCATATTGACTATGAATTTGCCCTTCTTGCCTTGGGTTCCAAGCTGGTTATTTTACCACATCCTTAGGTCTGGTTCTCCCTGGCCAGTGATCTCCACGCCACTGCCTAGCTCAGAGTTGGAGTCTCCTCATCCTGCCCGTCTTTGACCCCTGCACATGGTCTTGGAAATTCTCTGGCTACACTCAGTGTGGAGGCTCCCTTTTCTTCCCGTTTACTAATAGCTTCTGTGGCTTTGCACCTTGGGCTCAAGACAAGACAACCTGTCACTCAGTGGAAGACACTGGCTATGGCCACTTAATCTGTTTTGTCATCGGCTGCTGTGGCATATGAATGTTAAATGTTAACAGGATGCTGGACCATGTATGTTGCAGGGTAC
Source organism: Lophiomys imhausi (assembly GCA_907164525.1). NCBI lineage: Eukaryota > Metazoa > Chordata > Mammalia > Rodentia > Muridae > Lophiomys > Lophiomys imhausi. The sequence goes on from CAJQZJ010000184.1 coordinate 2,468,393, forward strand.
GATCTTCAGTTTGCAACACTTTGTGCCTGGAATGTGGGATGATGGCTCCTGGATCAGAAGTGTGTGTATAATCTGCTGACTACATACAAAGAAGAACCCACTTTTCCACATGCCAGATCCATGCAGTTTGATAGTTCTTATCGCCTTAGTCTATGTTTCATTGTTTTATGCTTTTATTCATGTGTAAGCATGCACACTTCTAGTGAAATATACATATAAACTACATTCAACTATACTTAGTGAATATTTACAAAATAATATTTATGTTCTTGTCATACCCATCCTTTTTTATTTCTGTTTGGATATTTCCATTTTTCTCATGTTGTGGTATTATAAAGCCTGAACTTATTCCTTTTTGATTTCTTAGAATAAAGTACTAGATTAGAGTTGAATAGATCAACAAATATTACCACCCCTTTGGCTATAAATATGTATAAGCCCAACTTTCAAAACTTTTAATTAAACTCACAAAGCCACTATCAATGAGTGAGTTTATTAATGTGCCAGCAGGCCTAATTTTGTAGTGCTGTTAAGCTCAAATGTTAATGGTTGGATGTGAATTTCTGTGATGTCTTGACTGTATATGGTAATGTGAGACTGTCCTGTGTAGTGGGTGTGCTGAGGCTAGGAACAGTTCACCTCAAAACTGCCCTAGCTGCATGACTTCTCTGAATATTGATGTGGTTTGAATGGGAATGGCCCCCATAGCCTCCTGTATGTGAATGCTTGGTCATAAGGAGGGGGACTATTAGGAGGTGTGGCCTTGTTGTAGGAAGTGTGTCACTGTGGTGGGCTCTGAGGTCTCCTATATTCAAACTATACTCAGTCCCCTCCTATTGCCTTCAGATCAAGGTGTAGAACTCTTAGCTCCTCCTCCAGCATGCTGCCATGCTCCCCGACACTATGATAATGACTAAATCTCTGAAACTGTAAGGCAGCCTCAGTTAAATGTCTTCCTTTATAAGAGTTGCCATAGTCACAGTATCTCTTCACAGCAATAAAATCCTAACTAAGACAATTGGTATCTTATAACTACCCATTTGAATCGTTGATCTAATTAATGTTCAGTGTAAAAGCCGGGTACAATGCTGCAAGTCTAAAGTCCCTGCTATCCGTAGGCAGAGGCGAGAAGAACACTTAAGCCCAAGAATCCAAAGCCATCTTCAGCAACATGCCACAGCCTGCTGCCTGTACTCTCTCCCTCCATCAGTCCATCAGTCCCACCCTTTTTCCCTTCCTCCCTCCCTCCCCCCTCTCCCCTTTCTCTTTGTATATGTGTATCAGTATGAATGGAATGTAGAAATATATGCTCACATGTACACTTGTATACCCACAAATATCATATGTCTGCTGCAACTATATAGTTCAGTACCTGGCGTATACTAAGTATATATTAAATGACAGTTAGTAAATAATTGGCAACATTTTCTACATCACATAATATTTCCCAGAAAAGTAATAATTACAACAGTTCACTGTAGCCAGTGAGTGGAATGAAAAGAAATGAAATTAAAGATTTGTAAATCATGCAGCCCAGGCTGGCCTGGAACTTGCTGCGCAGCTGGGGTTGGCCTTGACCTCTCCTGATTTTCTTGCCCCCATTTCCCAAGTATGAGGATTACAGAAAGGCAAGTGCCACCATGCCAAGCTCTTGAATTCACTTTTAAGGCTGAAAGTGATGTTATGTCTGCCTTTGCCTTTAAGTCATTAGAAAAGTATTCATGACCAGGCAAGACAGCAGCTTGCAAGACAGCGAAGAGCAAAGCCAAGGACACACCGTCTTTTTAGATGTTTGTGTTCTAACTCAAAGTACACAAACTCAGCTGTTCCTCTCTGTAATTCCCGTACTGCAGAGGTGGTGGAGGCAGGAGGATCTGAATTTCAGGCCTTTCTGGACTATAGAGTGAGGCCCTGCCTGCCTCGAACAATTAAAAAAAAACAAACACTATTTAACTTCAGCTAAAGTGAGGCTTGGGGAAACTAGTGAGATCACAGGATAGGAGTCAGAGAAGGAATGGGGCCTTTGGAGCTGGTGGTGGGAGAGAGCCTGTCCTCAGGCTGCAGTACAGGTGTGCTGGCCTGCATTCCATTTCCCTTGAGGATGCCATAGTGCTGAGCAATCCTCCAGCTCTACTGAAATATTTAATTCATTGGAAGTTCCTATTGTGCGATATTATGTGTTCTTTTTTATGATGATTGTTAAAAGGTTCTCTGCCTACTTATGTAATCATAGCAGGAAGTCTTAGATATGATTTTCTTTGGACGAAATGATAATGTATGACAATCGGAAATATGATTAAATTGAGAAATTACACAGAGTCTTTTTAAGAACGCAGCTGTTGCAGAAAATGAGATATCTATATTTGCTTTCATGTCAGTGCTGCTGTGGTTATTTATTTATTTATTTTGTAAAGCATATAATTATAATGCAGTAAAATGCTTGTGTGAAAAGAGGGGAATAATCCTACTGGAACATCCTCAGGGCTTGCCACATCGCTTTCTCTGAGATCCTGAGGAAGCCACAAAGCTTTCAGCAGTGTCATGGGCCAAGGAGCTACTGTCTCCTAGATGGCACACATTGGAATGGCTTGTAGTTCAGATGAAACAGAAAACCCACCACTCACAATTCTGTTAGTTTTATTGGATGATTAAACTGCTTTCTTATGTTCTGGCTATTTTTCTCAGGAGCGATTGGCTAATGCTGTGACTGATAAGTGGATGTTAATGTATGTGCTTTTGTGAGTGTACACTTTAGGCATAAGTGAAGTTGCTTAAATTTAAATGATTTCCCTTTGTTGTCAATGATGTACAGGAATATTGAAGGAAAATATTGTATTTTGTGTGTCTTTTATTTACTGGACCATGCATAGGGTTATATTTTAGACATTGCTCCTCTTTGTGTAGTAGGAGGCTCACAAAGAAGTTAAGTTAAAATTTAAATATGAATAGTCTGTGTGAATCACCCCTGAAAAGCATGAGTTGCTATTGGTTGTTCCATCAGGTTGTTTTATTGTCCTGGGAGGTTTCAGATGCCACTGTCTGTCATTGCCAGTGTGGGTGCAGCCTTTTGCCATCTGCATCTTCTTCTGGAATATTTGTTTAATACTCATCCCATTTAGATCAGTATCTTCAAGTGTATTTCTGTGTGTATGAATGTGTATGTGTTAAAGTAATAATCCTCGTAGAGTATTTTGACTGTAGAAAATGCAATAGAGAATGAATATTTACATTAATCCCACTGTCCATATATAACTGCTGTTAATATTTTGCTGTTTCTCTCCCATTTCTTTTAAGTGTGAGGATGTTTGCATTTGTTGGCACACATATGTATCTAGTGCCTAGCACACAGAAAGTGTTTTATAACTGTGATTCGATGAATAATATATGCATACATATATATATCTTATATATGTTTATGTTTCTATTTTATTTTTAACTGTCAATCACGTTTGTTTGTTAGGGTACAGATATATATATATATATATACACATACATACATACATATATGTGTGTGCTCATGTGCATGCATATGCATGTAGGTGCATCTGTGTGTAGAGGGCAGAGGTCGAGGATGGGAGTCTCCTCAATTGCTCTCTGCCTTTTTTACCCCTTTACCCCCCCCTCTCTGTCTGTCTGTCTCTCTCTCTCTCTCTCTCCCCTCTCCCCCCTCTCTCTTGCTCTCTCCTTGGGACATGGCCTTTTACTGAACCTGGAGACCACCAAGTTGGCTAGATATGTTCTCCAGCAAGCTGCAGGGATCCAGCTGTGTCTGCCTCCCAAGCACTGGACTAAAGGTACTTCTAAGGGGGCTTCAGCAATCAGCAATGGCTGGTCTGCAAGCTTGCAGGACACCATTTTTCAACTGAGGGTCTCCAGGGCCTAAATGGGTGCTGTGATATGCCTTTGTATTATGGAAAGATTAATGAACATAGTTAACGTATCTATCACCTCACATAGCTATGAGGTTTTAAAGGTTAGAATGCAGGAAATCTCCCCCCTCCCCGTGTGTGTGTGTGTGTGTGTGTGTGTGTGTGTGTATGTGTGGATTTATGTAGCGTGTGTGGTGTGTGTGTGATTTAACCTTCCTCCATGTTAATTCCATTTTGGCCCTTACACTTCTGATGGTGTACACTCTATCACTGGCTTTCATTAGCACACAGCTACCTTCTTCGTTGATAATTCCCTGGGAGACTTTGCTGAGGCCCAGACTGTAATTTTAAAGGCATTGTTGGATTTTGAAGATTTTTATTTTTTTAGCATTTATTAATTCAATTTGCATCTCTATCACAACCCCCTCCTCTACCCCTCCCAGTCCCATGCTCCCACCCTCTACCCTCTCTCCCACCTATCCTACTCCTCTGGTGTGGGGTGCCCTCATATCTCAGCTCCCCTCAGTTCATCAGTCATATGAGGGCTAAAAGCTTCCTCTTACAATGGGGGCCTATATGGCAGCTCCACTAGGGCAAAATGTCCCACTAACAAGTAACAAAGTCCATGTTTCTGTTCCTTCCCATCTGTTGGTTGAAGGGTAGTTATCCTGTACTAAATGACTAAAATTCAGTTATAAATGAATACATGCCATATGTATCCTTCTGAGTCTGGGTTAGCTCACACAGGATGAGCTTCTCTAGTTCTATCCATTTGGTTGTAAATTGCAGGATTTCCTTGTTTCTGATAACTGAGTAGTATTCCATTGTGTAAATGTACCACAGTTTTTTTCATCTGTTCTTCAGTTGAGGGACATATGGATTGTTTCCAGTTTCTAACTGTTACAAATAGAGCTGCTGTGAACCTAGGTGAGGAGTTGTCCTTGTGGTTTAGTGAGGAATCTTTTGGGTATATGCCCAGGAGTGATATGGCTGGGTCTTGAGGTAGAGCTATTCCAAGTTTTCTAAGATATCATCAGACTGAATTTAAATTTAAAAATGGTAAATTTGAGCAGGGTGTGATGGTGTACACCTTTAATCCCAGCACTTAGGAGGCAGAGGCAGGTGGCTCTCTATGAGTCCTAGGCCAGCCTGGTCTACAAAGCAATCCTGGGACAGCCAGAGAAACCCTGTCTCTGAAAAAAACAAAAACAATAAATAAATAAATAAATGTGGTAAGTTTGAAATTTATCTACAAAAATTGGAAAGCAGAAAAATCAGAAAAGGAGGAATAATGGAAAAGAAATTATTTATGATCCCAGCACCTAAAGCTGATTTCATGTGTAATACGATTTCCATAATTTTCATTTCACTTTTAATCTATCACGTTTACCAAAATAGTTTTGTTTTCTAAACTGCTTCTCCCTCCTTAGTATATTATTATTTACATGACCTTTGTCCTGAGACTGTTGTGATTTATTAAGTGATTCACTTATAGACAGCATCTGATTAGCTCCTTGATGGACATTTAGTTTATTTCTAGTGTTTTGTTGCTTTGTGGAGAACTAGTGGAAGTCCTGTGCTGTGTCCTCTGGGTAGGCTGTGGGTCTTTTAAGACCAATTCCTAGAAGAAGTGTTACCACGTGCAAAATAGAAGCATGTCAAGGCTGTTCACAAGTATCGTCACACGGCCTCTGGTGCTCGGACCAGCTGACACCCACCAAAGGCACTGGGAATGTAAGCGGAGAGAATTAAATCCTCAGAGTCAACCGAATCACCTTGGAGCCTATGCTGGAGTCTCTGAGGATCCCAACTGTAACCAATTTGAGGTGTATCTGTGAGCTTGACTCCTGGCAGGGAAAGCTCGATGGTAAATTTGAGCCAGGCATGGTGGTGCACACCTTTAACCCCAGGGGTCATTGCTGGTGGAAGGGTACCAACTGCTTACAGGCAATGAGGGGCAATGCCCTGAGTAGTTGTGGCTCCTCTGATCTCCGGTTTAAGCAGCCTGCTTTTTGACCTCATCTCCAGTTATGTTTTATTCTATCAAGAATTTCTTAAGAAATGTGTCGTATTTTCTCTTCTAGAACCTTCTGTGACTACACAGGAAGCCTGGTCCTGGGAGCAGTACTTCAAAGAGTGGAGTGCTCTGGCCGCACCAGTTGAGCTGTTTTCCAAGGTCAGCCTTAAGTCTTTTCAAGGAGATTTAATTAGGAAATGTAAGTGAAATGAAATCATTTGCCTCGACAAATTAGTGATTAGTGAATTTATGGGCAGGGTTAGGAAATGATCCGCAAAGCTAATCAGAACTTTAGCATTTCAGAGTGTACACTGGAGCTGAGTTTGTAGTCTAGCACTGCTACCTCCCATCTTTGCGACCCCTGGGCAAGTCATTCAAGCTGTCTACTGCTTCAGTTTCCTTACCTGTAAGGTAGAAAACCTTACCTACCTCCTTGGATTGTTGGAGAACTAGATAAGTTTTTTTTGTTTAATATTTATTTATGACTTCAGGTTACATCTCCATCATAGTCTCCTCTTTCCACCCCTCCCAGTCCCACCCTCCCACTCTCTACCCCCTGTCCCTTCCATCCCACTCCTCTGGAGTGGAGTGTCCCTACATAACAGTCCCCCACCCCAGTTCAGCAGTCATATGAGGGCCAAGAGCCTCCTCATACACTGGGGGCCTACAAGGCAGCACCACCAGGGAAAAGTGAACACACAAAGTACATAGAATGCAACCTGTACATAATTATTTCCTTCGTAAACATCAGTCTTTGAATCTTCATTCTCCTTAGCTCACGTCACTTGTTTATGTCCATTGAAGGGTTATGTTACACAAACAGGTTTTCAATATGGTCTACATGAAAGGCTACGTGGGATGTTAAAAAAGGTAGTGGAGCCCCCAAATCACGTCATTCTGACGGGACCAACTAGCTCGATTGGGAACTTGGGCATCAGAGCCTTGTGGTTGTGTACCGGGAATCTTGAACTCAAAATTCATGTCATTATGTTGTATTTTAGCCTGCTGTGAGAGGTGAACCTGCTACTTGCTATACTTCTCATGGCATCCGTTCTGATGCTTCCAGCATCTGTTGTTGGTGAAAGGACTAGTGTTTATAATTGTGGATGTAGGGCTGGAGAGGGAGAAAAAGACATTAAAGAGGAAGAGAAAGAGAGAGCCCAAGTCCTGAAACCTCACAGCGAACAGGTGTGTGTGTGTGTGTGTGTGTGTGTTTTAGTGACGTCTGTAGTAAAATCATGTGAAGGTTGAACATGGAAACTGAAAGTATGACCAGCAGAGGTTTTAACCAAGTCTACATATCACGTGGGAAGCACACATGTGCTAGTAGATGGAAGCACATACATGTGATTATTGTAGAGATCTACCAAAGCAGAACCTCAGGGAGTGGGGCTGGGAAACATAATCAGGAAGCCTCCTCGGTCCATTCTCTGTGCAGCTCTCAAGGCGATGCCTTGGGAGGTGTAAGGAATGTGTAGATCCTGTTAGTCCTCAGGACCCTACCTCCCTTGTTTGCTGTTTCTTGATGAGATGTAGGGTGTTTATCCATCAGAATTATGGGAGTCCATAACATCTTCATAAATGCTAGGCAGGTGCCTTAGGAATCAGACTTGTGCTGTATCCTCAGAGCGGGTCCTACAGCCTGGCTGAAGACATTCGGTATCTGGGCATCAGTGTACAGTGAAGGCGTTTGCAAAGCAAGAGGAATTTAGGCTGGAGGAAACAAAGTATCAGATTCTTTGTCCCTCTCCTGTGTTTCTGAGGCCAGACTAAGAACGTATTACTATCATTGGAGTTTATTCTACAGGAGTCCTTAAGGTCCATCAGCTGTTGCAGAGACACTTCCAGAGTGAAGCTTTTCCCTCCACATTTTTTTCCCTCTTGGTTTGGTGTTAATGAAAAAGATACCCAGGGGAAAATGGGGGACTTTTTCTCATGAAGCAAATCAGGGCAGCAGTGTTGGGAGCCATGTATTTAGGCTCTTGGGCATGAAGCCTTTGTCCCTTGGATTTTAGGGAAAGGAAGAAGTGGTGCTGCAAAGCACTTGGTGTGGGAATGGCACTCAGGGTTCCCCGTGGAGGGAAGAGATGAGTGACATTGGAGTGAAACTGGGTGGTCAGCACAGGGTATTCTTTCATGGTCCTTTGGATAATGAGATCACTGTGAAATATGATTGAACTTTAACATTTGTCAACTCTGAAGATGACAGCAAAACATTAGTGTAGAGCGACAGACCCATTGGACATGCTGGCTGCCTTTATCTTTTCCTACAATCTGACAGGAAGGGCACCAAGGCATTAATGACATTTCTCAGAATCTTGTTGATAAGATGGGAAAGAGGATATACCTAAAACATGTTATTAGGCATTTATATATTTATATAATATTTATATATTATAATGTATATAACATTTGTATATCGTATATTATATATTTATATATTTATGAGCTTATCTGTGTACTTGTAAAACTGAAATTAAATAAAAAGCCATAATTATGAGAGAGTAAGAGAAAGAGACAGAGAGAGAGGAAAGGGTAGAAGAGAGTAGAGGAAAGGGGGAAATGACATTTTGGATCATTTTTGGAAATGATCAAAAACTTGGATCATTTTTGGAAATGATCAAAAACTTGGATGAGAGAAAAAATTGGATTAGAGAAAAAAAAGACAATACAGTAGCAACATGAGGCAGAGCATTACTAAGTCATGGACCATGGAAGTGATGAGCTTAGCAGACATTCTGCATTAGAGTTGGGGGCTTGTCTGACCCTGAGTGAGGAAAACAATGAAGCTACTGCTTTTTGTTTGTGGTTTGTTTTCTGAAGCTACTGTTTTTGCCTTGATCTCTTAATAACTGGAGATGCTTGTGCTCCAGACTTGATGTTACTCCAGCTTGACACTTGCCTTTTAAGATGAATAAACATGCTTGTAATTGAGAGTTTCAATGCCATCAAAAAGGCAGAAGGTTCATGTCAGCCTTCCGAGAGGGAGATGAACTCAATTTTATATTGACACTCAGCTGTTAATGTTCCTTTCAGTGTGCAAATATTATAAGAATGTTGTTCATGCCAGCTACTGTGATGAGGTTTTTTGGCCTCTGAGTGTTAAAAATAGAACAAAGTAGTTTGCATCTCTTGCCTGGATGTCTATTCTAAAGACATTAAAGTAGCAGTTCACTGCTAATGTGGTTTTTAACCTAATATTCAAGTTTTAGAAGGTATACCAAAGCTACATGCAAACTTACACACACACACACACACACACACACACTTCAACCCTCTGAAAATCAGATACATATTCAACCATGAAAATGTATGTACATTACTTTAAGGAAAGTCTGGCCTATTTTATTTATACACACATCCACCCCCCCCAATCTCTGTCTAGTTTAAATTTCTTTTAGTATAAGATCAAGTTGATTGTTTCATATTTTATAATTTATTTCACCACCTGGGGTAATGCATAAACAAGAATATAAACACCTGCTGTTGACAGCAGGTTTAAAGACACTTTCTTTTTATTACTGGTGGGATGTGGTATCTCTATCCAGGTTTCATTTGAAACTTGAAATACAGTTTTTGCTCCCTTTGTTAAGGTTGGCATTGAGAATACTTCTTCCCACCACTCCTGCCACCACCCTCGCCAGCACACGCCCCTTCCTCCGACCTTCTTTTTACCTCACTGCTCATGGCCTTCCATCATCTTTATCTGCCAGAGTTTGAAGTCCCTGCGATTGGACACAGCTTCTTCTAAGCATGTCAGGCTGCTCTCCATGCTGCCTTCTGCTTGACTGTCCAGTCTTTATCCAAGTTTGTTTCTGCTTCCCCTGGAATGTCTCTGCCCTGCTCCTGAAGCCTCTCTCTTTTAGGAAGCTGCCCTTACTGACTGCTCACTCTGGCTTCTCCACATACAGTTACTGACGCCATCCTGCCCAGCTCACTCAGTAATGGCTTGGGGATAGATAGTATCCTCACTCTTCTGTGGAAATAGCAGAGAGGCAAAACGCCCGTGCCTACTGTCCGCCTTCCCTCCACAGCAAGAAACTGTATACTGCTTGCTTATGGGAGTACATCTGCTGACCTGTGTCTGCTTCTGCCCTAGGGGTGTCCAGACATCATTACACAGTGGGCCAGACTGGAACAAAGGAAGGCTAGCCAGATGGGTGGGTTATACAAGATCTAGGTCCAATGGCCAGTGTGGGAGAAACAGCCTTTTCAGAAGGTTTCCAGTGAAATGACTGTCTTTGTTGGGGATGAGTAAGGGCTATATAAACCTTGGGGAGTGGGTAGAGGTACTTGGGGTGAGGGTACATCATTGGCTGGGGCTGAGGTGCTTCATTTGCATGGAGAAGAATCCCAGTTGCTAGCTGGACATGTTTTTATAAGGAAATGGGAAGTTTTAAACTGAAACCAGGTCACCAGGCTATATGACTACACAGGGCAGAGGTGGAGGTCATAAGGTTACATGCACCAGGACAAGCAGGCCAGAGCAGGGAGGGAGCAGTCCTTACTCCTAACAGTGGATTTTCACGACTTGGACATGTCTTGACCTTACTCTTGCTCCAGGCAGCTCCCATGGTTGCACAGCTCACCTGCCCCACATACATCTGGCCCTGAACAACAACCCTCACTATACCCCACACTCCTGTCACCAGCTTAAAGGCTAGCTCTGCCTTTTATCCTATGCAGTGCTCCCATCTTACAAGCCAGTGTTGGGTTGCAAGGAAAACAGGCAAAATAAAGAATTAGGTACCAGCAAGGAAGGTGTACTTCTGTGTTTAAACAAACAAACAAAAAACCTTGGTGTTTAAAAATAAAATACATCTCGTTATTAGAAATGTTAAAAATCTCTTGGACTTCCTTACTTAGTTTGATAGTTTAGTAATAGAGGTTTATCTTGATGCGGCTTTAGAGTTCCGTTGATACTGTGATAAATTGCCACTCACTTAGTGGTCTGAAACAGCACAAGCTTATTATCTGACAGTTCGGGAGATCAGCAGTCTGAAATGAGTCTGGAAGGTTTTCCTTCTTTCTGCAACACCTGGGGTGAGTCTTTTCCTACCTGGGGAGCTCACAGACCACTCAACACCAGTTGGCTTGTAAGCCAGAACAGTCTAATCTCCGCTTTCAGTGTCCTATCTCCTTCTCACGTGCTCCTGCCTCCCTCTGATAAGGAGCCTGCAATGACACTGGCTGACCCCAATAAGGCAGGATAACCTTCCCATCTCGGGATGCTCACATACACCCAGTCCTGTCAGCCATGCATGAAGACATATTCAGCTTCTCAGGTCAGTATCTAACTGTGCACATAACTTTGGGGCACTGTCCTGCTTGCTACATCTGCCATCCTCTCCAGTGCTGTTCCTAGGCTATTCCTGCTCCTGGCCTGAGAGAATTACTCACGAGATGATTCTGACCTTTGTAACCCAGCTAATGATAGAACAAACAGTATGACTTCCTCAGTAGCTCATGGCTCTCTTCTCTCTTGTGTCCAGATTGCACAACTCTTGCTAGCACCCTTCACCTGGCCATCGTCCCTCTCCTACAGGACTGTGGGCAGACTTGGTGCTTTGGATCTAACTTTCTGGCACTCGCCGTTGACCCTGCTGACCCTATTTGTTGCACACCAAGGGGGAGTCCTTTTCAGTCTATGCTGTGCTGTTTCCACTATTCCTGTTCTTGCTTCCTGAGAGAAACAAGTGGGTCTGTTGCTGTGTGTGCCCATCCCTGGGTCTCTATGTACCACCAACATCTTTGCCCTTCTTCCTCTCCTCACTCAGCCACATTCCCAACCTGTGATGTCCTTTCCAACTTCTTTGAACTGTGAATGCTTCTGTGGGACCACTAATCCCTTTGTAGTTCCATGCACATGTTCTGTAGGCTGTAGTTGAACCCATTCTGCATTGGTCGGCCTGTGTCTCATTACATGATGTATTCAGCAGTTTGCTTTCATGGGCCCACTCAGCACTAGGCACTAGTTTTTCCTTGATGACTAATAGTTCCTCCACTTTCTCTCTCTGGCTTCACATTTTTCCTGAGCAGCCTCCATGTCCTAGGCTTCTCGTCAGCCATTCTCTTGCTGGGATCCTCAACCCCCTTATGAGCTGTGTAATCATCTCCCATATATACTGTGCAGCTTCTCCCTGTGGGCTCATGTCCACCCTAGGTGTCACACATTGTTGGATAAAGACCATGGAGCCTTGAACATTGGTGGCATGGCAAATGCGCAGGCTTGGGCAGGCAGACATTGCCTGGTCTAACTTTTCCTTCTAGATCCTGAATCTGGGAATGTCTTGATCCTCAGAACGTAGCTCTTAGTTCCCAGGCTTCTTCCACGGTTCCCTCAAGAAGCTGGTGACTCATTTTT
>CAJQZJ010000184.1:2481922-2503542 GCA_907164525.1 Lophiomys imhausi
GTGTGTGTGTGTGTGTGTGTGTGTGTGTGTGTGTGTGTGTGTGTGTGCCTGTGTGCACTCTTGCGTATGTTCAAGTAGAGGCTAGAGGGTGGCATCGAGTCCCAGAGGGTGACCTTGGGTGTCTTCCCCAATTACTATCCACAAATTATTTGAGATGAAAACTTTCACTGACTCTGGAGTTCACCTGCTTAGTTACCCTGGCTGCTCAGCAAGCCCTGCGAATCTGCGTGTTAGCTCTGTCCTGGTTCTGGATTTACAGGCATGTGGCACTTTGCTAACTGAGCCGTCTCCAGGGACTCTGATTTGGTGCCATTTTGCATGATTTGCTGAGGATTCTCTCTCTTTGTGGAATTGTAAAGTCTTTGGAGACTGGATGAGTTTCATTCCTTCCATCTCTCCTTCTCTTTCTCCCTCCCTCCCTTCCTCCCCCTTTCCTTTCTTTTTCTTTTTTCTTTTTCAGGGTGCTACTTTAGCAAGCCCCTCTAGCTCCTCTTTCCTCACTGTGTGGAGAAAGCACTGTGACACACGTCTTTGCACTTTCACCCTTAGCTGGAAACACCTGAATGTTTCCTAATTCTCTCCGATAATCTTTTGAGGCTTCGACAGTGTCTAACACAGTCTTTGCTTTGTTAAGTGCAAGGATTTCCTAGTCTTTCTTTTAGCTAGTAGTCCTTTATTCTTATCAGACACTTCATGTTTAATGTTTCTGCATGCTCTGAGCCTGCTTCGATCACACCTTTACCCAGGACCCATCTGCTTAGACTCCTGCTTGTCAGGCTTCACCTCTGGCCACAGTCTCTTTTCTAGCTGGTCTATTCATTAAGAATGCTGTGGTCCTCAACTCTGGTCCATGCTTAGAGTCCCTGACATGAGTCTCCCCCCTTGTCACCTAGCACCTTACTGCTGACAGCTGGACACTCCTGTCTGCTCTCTCCCCTCACCTTTGTACTCTCTGCTCCTGCCTTTACACTTGGCCACATGAGGATTGTCTTCATGCTGGGAACAGAATGTGTTCCTCCTCACTTGATGCCTTCCTTTTGTTAACAAGGCAGAAATACAAAACATTTCCTTCCCTCTCTACCTTTCACTCTGCCATCTCTACCTTCCTTGTTATTGTCTCTGTTTTCTTGTCACACTCTGTCACTCTTAAAATTTCTTATAATGTAAAATGATTTCAACATAAATACTCTATGCTCTGTTAATGAAACTCTAGTCTTCTCTAGGGCAATGGGGTTATGTTCACTTAGAACTCCTTGCGGGTGGAGTCAACTTCTGTCCCTTCCTCCTGCTTGTTCACATTCCTGCTTCTTCAGTCTTCCCACTGAAACAAATGAAGAATAGAGAAGAATGAACAGCCTCTGTCAGGCTGAACTTGACATTTTTTTATTCAGCACTAATTCTATTTTAAAACGTAATTGTTTAAAATATGTGAATTTGTGAAATGGAAACTGAAAAGTTGTGTGTGCACATGTGTATGTGCACACGTGTATGAGCGTGTGTGTTTGCATGTGTGTGTATGTGTGTGCACATGTGTACATATGTGTGTGTGTTGTTTTAATAATAAAGTCTGAGCATGTACTTAATTCTGTAAAAGTCTGAGTTTATATTTAGTTCTCTAAGTATACAATGATATTTTTGTTAAAGTTTCTAAAACTACTTGGGACTCTTAGAACCTTACCATTAAATCAGTTCCATGTGGTGTCAAGCTTTTGCGTTGTGAACATTCTGCCCGATGATTTGATAGCCACTGCAAACACTGCTCGACTGTTAACGTAGATCCTTTGTAGACACCATGTAAATGTTATGAGGTTAGCTACATGATGAGCATGCATCACTGCCCTAGCAGTTTATAAACTGTTGAGACCTGTCAGGGCTTCAGGATGCTGGAAAGAAATGACCATCTGAGCTCACCTTTCTGTTTGGCCACAGCATTTGCTCCTTTGCCTGCTTCTTATTTTTCTTCTGTATATATATTTTTTTCTTGACCCTAGTTAAAAGATGAATTTACTGGTGTTTAACAGTTTTCTCTGAAGAAAAGAGGTGATAGCAATTGATAACTAGGTATGCGTTGAGTGTAGGTGTTTCATTGGTATTTAAATCAAATAGAGCATGTTTAAAAACAGAGTGCTGCGCTATCATCTGAAGTCTTCAAACTGATTAATGGAAAGGATCTAAGAAAGATCCCCCCACTGGTCTTCATTCCTCAGAGTCTACACAATCTTTAGTTTTGGTGCAGAATTGAAGAGATGTCCTTACCTCATGGCTTGGTTACTTTTCTATATGAAGAATTCCCTTCTGTGAAATTGTAAGAGTCAAATCGCCAAGGCTGCTGTGAAGGCTACATCCAGGCAGCCAACCAGGACACACTTTTGTTCCTAGAAGGGACTAAGAGCTCCTGCGTGCGACAGTGGCTTATCTATACCACCAGCTGGAGCTGAGGGTCAAGCCCAGAGCTCTTCAGAAGGAACATGAGAGAAGAATAGACTGACATCCAGAATCAAGACCAGACACCCTCCTTTTAGCTGAAGGAAATGTGTATTGCAGTATCCCGATACCCTTATCCCTTCACCGCCCCTCCCCAGGATAACTCATCTTGGAGGGGGGTGTGGATTTATTGTTTTAGACACCAGAGCTGAAGATGCTTGGAATCCATTTGAGGAACAGTGAATTTTCCATCACAGAAGTTATTTAAAATATTCTCTGGCTGCAGGCTTTGGTATGTGCTGTCTGGCTTCTTTTTCTTTGTTGAGCTCAGATTGCCTGTAGCCAGCTGTATGTTACTTGTTCTAAAATGTGTTGTTTGTTCATTTGTTTCTATGATTATAGTTCATTCAGTAGTTAGGATACATATTTAAATGTTTATTGTATACCCAAACTTCTGTGGAAATGAGGATTCTGCACCTGAGATTTTAGCAGAATGAATCCTCAAAAGGCCAGTCAGAATCACACTAACTTATTAAATTATACTTTGGTTGCTTTCTGAATTCCATGTTTTCTCTTAAGGATCATCTCTCGGTATAATCTTGGCAGTAACTTGGAATTTTTTTTTTTTTTTTTTTTTGGTTTTTCGAGACAGGGTTTCTCTGTGTATCCTTGGCTGTCCTGGACTCACTTTGTAGACCAGGCTGGCCTCGAACTCACAAAGATCCGCCTGCCTCTGCCTCCCAAGTGCTGGGATTAAAGGCGTGCGCCACCACCGCCCGGCAGTAACTTGGAATTTTGAGTTCAGAATTAAACTTTGAAAAAATGTTCAAAATAACAGAGAAGAGCCTCTTAAAAAGTCAGCTTGGGAATGTGCAATCAATCCGCCATCTTAACTGAGGCTGTGCCGTCAGTTGTATTGTGCTACGTAAGTTATCATCCTTCAATATTTGTCTAAACAGGAGATGGCAAAGAAGACACACTTTGTTTTTTCTGCATTAATTAATTTATTTAATCACTTTACAACTTGATCAGAGACCCTTCCCTTCTCTCCTCCCAGTCTCACCTTCACCTCTCCCTCCCCCCACTCCCTGTCCCTTTCTCCTCAGAGAAGGTACCTTTTGGGTACCAGCCCACCCTGGCCCCTGGCACATTCATTCACAGCAGGAATAAGCTCTTCCTCTTCCCAACATCCAGACAGGGAAGCCCAGCTATGGGAAGAGGATCCAAAAGCAGGCAACATAGTCTGAGGTAGCCCCTGCTGTATGTGTAGGGGGCCTAGGTCCAGCCCACTCATGCTCTCTGGTTGGTGGTTCATTCTCTGTGAACCCCCATGGGCCCAGGTTAGTTTATTCTGTAGGTTTTTTTTGTGATGCCCTTGACCTCTCCAGCTCTCTCAATCCTTCTACCCACCTTTTCCACAATACTCTCTGAACTCCACCTGTTGTTTGGCTGTGGGTCTCTGCATCTGTTTCCATCAGCGGCTGGATAAAGCCTCTCAGAAGAGAGTTACACCAGGCTCCTGTCTGCAAGCACAGCATAGTACCATTAATAGAGGCAGTGGCTGTTTCTCTCCTGTGAGGTGGGTCTCAAGATGGGCCAGTCTTTGGCTGGACATTCCTTCAATCTTTGCTCCATCTTTATCATTACACTTCTTTTTTATGTAAACATTTATTTATTAATTCAAGTTGTAGGCAGGACAAATTTTGAGTTGAAGGTTTTATGGATGGGTTGATGGTATAGCTGGGTCTTGAGGATCTATTCCCAATTTTCTGAGAAAGTGCCAGATTTGCTTCCAAGGTGGTTGTACAAGTTTGCACTCCCACCAGCAATGGAGTGTTCCCTTTTCTCTACAACCTCGCCAGCATGTGCTGTCACTTGAAATTTTGATCTTAGCTATTCTGACCCATTTAAGATGGAATCTCAGAGCCGTTTTGATTTGCATTTCTCTGATGACTAATGATGTTGAACATTTCTTCAAGTGCTTCTTGGCCATTAGAGATTACTCAGTTGAAAATTCTCTGTTTAGCTCTGTACCCCATTTTTAAATTGAGTTATTTGGTTTGTTCATGTTTAATTTCTTGAGTTCTTTTTATATTTTGCATATTCTCTGTTGGATGTAGGATTGGTGAAGATATTTTCCCAATTTGTAGGCTACCATTTGGTTCTTTTGACTATGTCTTTTTCCTTACAAAAGCTTTTCAGTTTCATGAGGTCTCATTTATTGATTGTTGATCTTAGAGCCTGAGCTGTTGGTGTTCTGTTCAGGAAATTGTCTCCTGTGCCTATGAGTTCAAGGCTGTTCCCCACTTTCTCTTCTAATAGATTTAGTGTATCTGGTATTATGTTGAGGTCCTTCATCCACTTGGACTTGAGTTTTGAACAGGATGATAAATATGGATCTATTTGCATCCTTCTACATGCAGACATCCAGTTAGACAAGCACCATTTGTTTGGAGATGCTTTCTTTTATTTCCATTGTATGTTTTTGTCTTCTTTGTCAAAAATCAAGTGTCTGTAGGTGTGTGGGTTTATTTCTGAGTCTTTGATTTGATTTCATTTATCCACCTTTCTGTTTTATGCCAATCTATATTTTTTTTAAAATTGCTATTGCTCTGATGAACAGCTTAAAATCAGGGATGTTGATGCCTCCAGAAGTTTAAGCAATTTAAAAGTACACCTGAGAGCTCTAGAACTCGGGGATGAACTCAATAAGTTAGAAAAAGGAGAATAATTCAAAGAATCAACAAAACCAAGAATTGGTTCTTTGGGAAAATTAACAAGATAGATAAACCCTTAGCCAAGCTAACTAAAAGACAAGAAATATCCTGTACCCAAATTAATAAAATCAGAAATGAAAAGGGGGATGTAACAACAGACACCAAGGAAATCCAAAGAATCATTAGGTCTTACTTCAAAAACCTGTACTCCACAAGATTGGAAAATCTAAATGAAATGGACAATTTCCTTTTTAGATGCTACTTAGCAAAGTTAAATCAAGATCAGAGAAACAATTTAAATAGACCTATAACTCCTAAGGAAATGTAAGCTGTCACTAAAGGTCTCCCAACCAAAAAAAAAAAAAAAAAAACAAACCCAAGGCCAGATGGTTTTAGTGCAGAATTTTACCAGACTTTCAAAGAAGAGTTAATGCCAATACTCCTCAAACTATTCCACAAAATACAAAAAGAAGCAACATTGCCAAACTCATACTAAGAAGCCATAGTCACCCTGATACCTAAAATGCACAAAGACTCACCAAAAAAGCAGAATTTCAGACCAGCTTCTCTCATGAACATTGATGTAAAAATACTCAATAAACACTCACTAACTGAATCCAAGAACACATCAATAAATCATCCACCTTGACCAAGTAGGCTTCGTCCCTGGGATGCAGGAGTGATTTAATGTACCAAGATACATTAATGTAATCTACCATATAAACAAACTGAAAGAAAAAAAACTACAGGCTCATCTTATTAGATGTTGAAAAAGACTTTGACAAAATCCAACACCCCTTCATGATAAAAGTCTTAGAGAGACAGGGATACTAGGCCCATACCTAAACATAATAAATATAATATTCAGAAAGCAAATAGCCAACATCAAATTATATGGAGAGAAACTTAAAGCAATTCCACTAAAATCAGGGAGAAGAAGACAAGGCTATCCACTCTCTCCATATTTAAATCAATATAGTACTTGAAGTTCTAGCTAGAGCAATAAGAAAACTAAAGGAGATCAAGGGGATACAAATTAGAAAGGAAGAAGTCAAAGTTTCCTTATTTGCAGATAATATGATGGTTTATATAAGTGATCCCCAAAAGTCTATCAGGTAATTCCTGCAGTTGATAAACACCTTCATCAAAATGGCTGGATACAAAATTAACTTAAAAAAATAAGTAGCCCTCCTTTATACAAACAACAAATGGGCTGAGAAAGAAATTAGGGAAACAACATTCTCCACAATAGTCACAAAAAATATAAAATATCACGATGTAACTCTAACCAAACAAGTGAAAGACCTGTATGATAAAAACTTGAAGTCTCTGAAGAAAGAAATTAAAGAAGACATCAGAAGATGGAAAGATCTCACATGCTCATGGATAAGCAGGATTAACATAGTGAAAATGGCCATCTTAACAACAGCAATCTACAGGTGTGATGCAATTCTCATCAAAATTCCAACACAATTCTTTACAGACCTTCAAAGAGCAATTCTCAACTTCATATAAGAAAAAAAAAACAAAAAAACAAAACAAAACAAAAAAAGCGAGGATAGCTAAAGCCATCCTGTACAATTGAAGACATCACTTTGAGAGAGCAGAATCGAGAGCCTGCTTTGCCAGTGTGCTCCAATGACCAGCTTCTGTGAAGGCCAGGGTTGTTTTCATCTCCCAAATATATCTCATAGTCTGTGGATAGAGTAATGACAGATACTCTTGTCGGGCACCCATGTGGCTCTTATCTGTTCTGCAGATGTGTCTGTGTGTGTCACAGGCCTTTGGATGTCTAATGAATGCTACTGGTGATATTTTTAGTGACATGTTTATAGTCACCTGAATATCTTGGTGAAGTCCCTAGATGAAGACATCCAGACTGCTGTGGCTGTTTCACATTATCAACAATGGGACAATGTACAGTCTGAACAAGAGTAGAAAAGGTCACTTGGTGCATGAGGATATCCTGTGCATTTGTGTGTGTGCTGTGTATAGATTTTTTGAGATATTCATTTTTTTGTGATTAAAACAGAAAAAAAAAGTATTTTAACAGGAACATCTGTCTGTACCTGTAAGGCTAAATACAAACCCAGACTTTACCCAAAACAAAATATACATAGGCTTTTCAGATTGTAATTAATATATAATAATATTAAAAAATGAAATTTAAAAACTTCTCTTAAATCCTGGGTGAGGAAGCTGAATTCTGATAGTCTGATCCAACACCACTGCAAGCTCAGGTAAAAAGCATAAAACTTCCTGAAGAAGAGGTAGGAAGCTGGGATGAACACATTGCAGTCTTCTGGAACCTTGCAGCAAGTGAACTTTCTCAATAACAACTTATTTTGAGGTGCCCAGAAGAACACTAAAGCTGTAGGAACGGACCAGAAGGGTTACACTGAGCAGTAGCCGCACTGTCATATTGTGACTGTCCAGTGTCTTTGAAAGATTCAGTAGGTAAAATGCACACTGTAAAAAGTACAACTTGTTGCATTTTGAAAAATCTGGGGATCTCTCCGAGGCCTGAAGAGTCGATGTCAGCTGACACCCTGCTGCTGGCTGTTTCCTTGGCCAGATACCAGTGGCCAGGCACTGCCCTGTCACCTCCTGGACAGAGAGCAAAGTTGGCCTCTGCCAAGCTCAGAGGTTGAGAGCACTGGCTGCTCTCCCAGAGGTCCTGAGTTCAATTCCTAGCAACCAAGTTCCCACCCCTGCTCTGTGCTAATCAAGGTCCTCATATCTTCTGCCCGCACGCACCATTGCAACTTTCTGATGTTCTAACAAAGTGGCAAAGTACACACATCACAGTTTAAGCTGGGAGCCAGAGCCTTGTGCTGACAAGGCTGTGCAAATGAAGGACTAGAGAACCCTGAGCCTCATTCTGTCTGCATGTGGTTCAGTCCCTATGAAGTGAAAACGCAGCACACCTGTTGGCTCTGTGCATTGTGTCGACTTCATATTTTTCACAGCTGTCAGGCCACTGACCCAGGTCTGAGTCTTGCCTTTTAGACATCTGCATTGTATTCCATTGTGCTGTCATTTTCTCCTCATCAAGTATCTGTGTGTTTTGTTGTAGTGGAGACCTAACCTAACTGCCGTTGGCAGATGGTTAGCTGCATGGCTTCAGGACACTTTGTCTTTACTGTACAATCTACCATGGCCCCATTAGGATATTCACACACATTTTATTTAATTTTTTTCATGCACTTTTTCAAACTCTGACATATGGGACTTTATGATACCCATGCAGAGAATACTCAGTTGGTAATTTCCTGTATTTAAATATCTAATTATAGTTTTAAGTGTAGAATAAAAACTTTAGATTTGATGTCTTTAGTCAGTGGCAGTGATGATGGTCAAGGTTGCTTGCAGCCCATAGGGCTGAGCTAGCACTGTAACTATCTGGCAGCAGCGTGCTGAGGGCAGATACACTTGAATTTCTGCCTCTGGAACCTTATTCATAGAGTGTGTACAGCGCCCCCACAGGGCCATGGTGATTATTTAGCGTGTCGCTCTCAGTGTGTGCTTAGAGCCATGTGTGGCCTAGAGTTAAGTGCCATGCCTGCAGAATTGTGTCAGGTCTAGCTTCCCCATGGGAGTGCTCTCTTTCTCCTATTCCTCTTAATGAAGAAAACTCTGTCTACCATCATTGGCTGCCTACAGCAAGCGTTAATTCCTCCTTAGATGGCTCTAGGGGCTTCTGTGTGCTCAGAGTAGACAGGAACTCTGTCTGAGATATCCAGTTGACCAACTTTCACTTAAAAAAAAAACAACAAACCTTGTGTGATGATTTTCTCTACCTTGGACACATCTATGCTGGAGACTCTGCCTGTCCATGAATCCATGGCAGCACTCTTTCACATGACACTGTACAAAGAAGCTTTGCCAGGAGCGTGTCTTGCCTTTTCTCCTGCCGGAGCATCCCCCACCAATGCCATGACTCATTTTTCTTGTAAGCTTTCAAAATAATAGCGTATAATTTGTACCCGACTTTGCTGTGCAGGACCTTGAACGATACCACTTCTCCATCATTAGTGATAAAATGAATCAATTTCATAGCAGAAAATATTATTTGTGAGTGTTTTAGGAAAAGAAAATGACAAAACAAAACAACTTCTGTGGTCCAGCAGCACAGGGCTTTTCCCTGGAGCCATCCTTGTCCTTAAGGAGGGTGCCAAAGCTGTGGGCCAAGTTTCACAATGCTCACTCTGTCCTTTATCTGGAGCAGGCAGTTGGCAAGCTTCCAGAATTTGACTCCTAGGTTATGATCTGCTTCAGTTCTGGCTCCTAACCGTGACAAAGTGCCCTCCTCACCCACTGGGCTGCCCTTGATGTATAGAAATATTCTCAGGTATGCAACCTGTAGGACTTTATAGGACTTAGGGTACTACATGTGATGTTATATTGTTTACCTAAGGAGTGTAGTCTGGTCTTCTTTTATCATCATGGAATGCACTTTTGTTAGCATACTGTCAGTTTTATTCAAGAAATACAGGACACTTAGAAAAATTTAAAGCTGTTGTATTACAAATAACCATTAAATAACAAAGAGACAGATCAAAGGCCATCATTTTTTCTCTCTTGCTTTTCAGATGGTTAGAATAGTAAGTTTATTTTGATTTGGATTCTCCAAGGTCTATTATATCTTTTCTTCATGCTATATTGCTTGTAGTATTAGAGAAAGCTCCCTAGTGTTGGCTTGAGATACCATTGTGAAATGCTGAAGGATTGACTGGATTATCCTCCCTGCTGATCGTAACCTGTTTGCCCGACCCTTGTATTTAATAGTAGTGTGTGACTGAACACTATCATGAACTCCTCCCATGCCCAGTCTTGTATATCTCTTGTGGAGCCATGAACAATGTGTAAATTTCTATAGTGCCTTCTTTTTTTTTAAAAGAATATTTAGTTTATTTTATGTGTGTTTGCATATATATGAACCTCATGCATACCTGGTGTCCAGAGAGGTCAGAAGAGAACACTGGGTCCCCTGGAAGTGGATTTACTTACAGGAATTTATGAGTCATGATGTGGGTGCTGGATTCATACCTGCAGCCTCAACAAGAACAAGGGTGCTCTTACTGATGAGCCATCTTTCTAGCCCCTTCTTTAGCTTCTTGGTTTGCCTTTTTGAATTATTAATATGCTACTCCCTACTGTCTGTCATTATCCTTTGGCTTTTTACCAGCTGTTTATGTGCGTGTGTGTGTGTGTGTGTGTGTGTGTGTGTGTGTGTGTGTGTGTGTGTGTGTTTAAATGTGTGTAAGTTATGTGTGGGTGTGTGTATACGTATGTGTGTGAAAGTATGCGTGTATGTATGTCAGTGTGTGGGTGTATGCATGTATACATGTGTGTGAGTGTGTGTGTGTGCATGTGCAGCACCTTTGAAGTGAGATGGGAAATTTTAAAGCAGTGAATAGGAGGCAAGCACACGAAACATGTTCATCACAGTCTGCTAGAAGCAGAGTACATGTGAAAAGAAGCCTGGGATGGTTAAACATGCATGGCATTTATTTTTATAGAAATGAAATGAACCTGAGAAATCACTAATTTTGTCACCAGTTTTGGATTTCATTATCCTTTAAGTTTTTCATGGAAGTTTCCAAAATCATCTGTGAATGTAAGATTTTCAAGACATTTTACAAGCCAATTTATGGAGTTTTTAAATGATTTCATGTTCATTCAAAAATTTAAGCATCCAAGTATAGCTTTAATGAGTGGTGGTGCCCACAGACAGTCGAGTACAATACAGCTATAAACAAGAATATGAGCTTATTGCCACATTAATATTTCCGAGAGGCATTAGACAACCAGGAAGCTGTGCACAAAAACAATGTAAGTGTGCTGACTTTTGTGTAAGAAAGAAGCTAAGAAAAAACACCCACATAACTTTGCAAAAACAAACTTGGGAAGGAAGGAGACTGTGCAAGCCACAGTCAAGTTGGTTACTTTCAGTATGAGGGCTGCAGCATACAGGAGTCTGGTAGAAGCAGGTCCCTGTGAGCTTTGTTTAGTAAGTTCTTTACCTTTTGGAAGAATGATAAAATACTCAACCACTGTGAACAGTGAACAAATGGAATCAAAGAAGCTTCATGGTATTAAAACCAGGCACAACAGGGACATAGAGGAAAAGGGGACATGAATATGAGTCATTGATGCATCCATCTCTACATGACACAGCAGGGGGATTGTAAACAAATGCTGCAAAGAGCAGTTATGCTGCCCTAAGAGGTGACCTGGTGGGTCTACTTAAGGAGGGAAGGGTGACCTCAGAGAAGTGACCTTTGGGGATAGGTGAGAATTGCACATATTTGTTTGAACTTGGGATTTATAAAGTATGCACACATGTGTGCTTGTGTTTATGTTTGTATGTACACACACACTTTGTGTGTAAACATGTAGTGAGGCACCTGGGTAACACCAAAACGAGTAATCAACATGAACATCGCAGTTGGGGGATGGAGGGTCATGGTGTGCCTCTGGGTTTGGTATCCTGAAGACCTCACTCCTGTAGTATTCTGGCAACTGAATCATATGGGACATCATCAGACAAGTGTGAAAAGTTGAATATTGTAATTGAAACATCAGAGGAGAGGACTGTGTACTTTAAAATGTCACCAAGGTAAAAGACAGTGACATGTTAATGGAAAATATTCCAGACCAAGGAAACTGAGGAGAGTGGCCAGGTTGAAGTGATATCCAGTTCTAGATAGATCCCCTCTGAAGGGTGGAGGAAGGTTAGAACATGGAGTTTGGGCAGGGGGATGGCTCAGTGAGGAAAGTGCTTGCCTTGCAAGCCTGAGAACTTAAGTTGGCCAGCCCAGCCTACTTGGTGAGTTCTAGGCCAGTAAGAGCATTGCAACACAGACTGCCATCTGAGCAGCAGGGTGAGGTCACCATCTCAACCACACATGTGCACACATATGTGTGCACGTACACATACATACATATGAACACACACACATGGGCACATAAACCCATGGCCATACACACACACACACACACACACACACACAACACACACACAAGCCTGTACTTGCACAAACACACAAACATCATCACGCACCATCAAAAATAAAGTAAATTTTGGGGAAAATAGACAACAATACAATGTGAGTAGAAAACTTGCCCTCATATAAGATAAGCTGATGTGTGGTGATGTGAGGTAGTGTCCAGTCATTGTTCAGGAGAACATATAGCTGCAAAGGGAAGATGTTTCTGGCATAGGGACACTCCTGTGACACAGGAACCTGAAGACGCCTCTGCAAATGTAGCATATCACAGGTACCTGTTTCTTTCTGAGAGGCCACGAGATGCCTGAGGTGGAGACTGTGCAAGGCTGCTCTGCAGTCAGTCTTCCTTAACTTCTTTTGGAGTTTGACATTCTTTCCAAATGAAATTCTTCTAAAAAGAACAAATTCTCAATGAAAAATTGGCATTCAGATGTTGGAACTCTGATAAGGGGAAATACAATGACGACCTAAAACACACCCTGTGAACCACAGAATAGCTAGAGTCTGGTCACCCTCTTTCAAGAAAGGTGCTTATTTGCGATGAAGATTGAACTGTCCAGTAATAAACACTCCAGCTGCCCTAAGCCAGCCATAATCCATAAGGACCATGGAAAGCAATTCCAAGGTTAGAAAAATAATAATGAATGAAGTCTACAGTAAAACTTTTCCATCTATAATAGCAGCGATCACTAAAGGTTTTCAAGTTATTTAAAAGTTTTTACATTAGGGTCCAAATTCAGTCCATCGTGAGCTGACTTTATACATGAATAGAGTCTGTATCTAGTTTTAGTCCTCCATGTGTAGGCATCTAGATTTTTGTTGCCCCTCTTCCATGACAGCCACTCTTCCAAGAATTATTTGTTAAGGAAGCTGACATTTGTCTAACAGATTTTTGGGTATAATTCAATTTCTTCCTTTCCTATTTTTATCTCTTTGATTTTATTCAGTTTTTTTTTTTTATCAGTTACTTTCACATTACTGTGGCTGAGATTTATTTTGGCTGGTGATTTTGGAGCATCTCAATCCACCATATTGGGGGAGGCATGATGGAACTCTTAGAAGTAGGAGATTATGGGAAAGACTAGGAAAGCGGGGCTAGAGCCAAGGCCTGTCTATGGACATCAGAGGCCTACTTTCTAGTAATCGGCCAGACTCAAATTCTTAAAGATTTTGGTTTTTTTCAAAGAATGCCACTGTCTAGGGAATAAGCATTCAAAGCAGGAGCCTATGCAGATTCAAGCCATACCATGCTGCCCTGGCTCCCAAAGGGCTGTCTGTGGCTGTCTCATAATGCTGAGTGCCTTAGTCCAGCCTCAAGAGGCCCATACTCTGAGGACTCCTCACACTGTTCCAAAGTTCCCTGTCAAGTCTCTTCTGAGCCATGCTGCCAGTTATTAATTATGAGTCCCTGTAAAATAAAAAAGGAAAGTTTATATTTGCAGTGACAGAGGGTAGACATTTCCACACCACAAGGAAGGAAACAATGAGAGTGATGTAGGATCAGACTGAGGCAAGGCTGAAATCTAGCTGGGCAGACACTAAACCTTTTCTAAGAGGGAACCTGGGGAATGTGGTGGCATTATTTCACCTCTGGGTGGTTATGGTTGCCCTACCTATGTGGCCACCTGCAGCACACATGGCTTTCTGTTAAGTTGTCCCCACTTGGCACCCACAGCCCCCTGTCCTGGGCACCTGTGACATCTTGAGATCTCCCCCGCCACTGTGGCTTCATGCATCTCCCGTAAGGAGTTTCATGCATGAAACTGCACGTTTCTTATTCTCTCAGGCGGTCTGTGAACATCTCAGTATAAACTTTAATAACCCCATAATTCCTATACTTTCATGCTTTCAAAGTAAGCACCACGTAGTCACCCAGTTGTGTTTCCAAGCTGAGCAGCTACTGGGGCTCCCTGGACCTTGACTGCAGGAACCCTGGCTACACAGCATTAGGTGGCTGTAGGTTAAACCAGCTGAAAGCATTCTTATGTGCCCTTGCTTGAGCAGGACATTCCTGCAGATACTTAATTTCTAAAGGAAATCTTTTCAAACAAGTTTTCAGTTTTATAACTTGGAGACTTAAATGGAGACCATCTTTTCAAGGCACTTTCTCTGCTGCCCCAGGGTACTGAGCACAGCTTCTCCTTGACAACAGTAATCACTTCAGCAGTTAGAGTTGCTTTGTCTTAATCTGCATTGTTTGTGACATCAAACATGCCCGTGTCTTTCATAGTGAAACTTACATGCATCTCAAGTCATCCATATTTGATTTTTCTTATCCATTCTCACTGTAAGCCTGCTGAAAACAAGCATGCAATAACCATGCTATATCCTGAGTGCTGTGCCGGCTTGAAACTGCCTACTCAGAAAAAATTAGTTAGTTTCCTTTGAATTTAGCCTCACTTTTATTTTGGGGGGGGTCATGACCAAAATATATCCAGTTTCTTTGCCAGAATTTAATGTCAATGGCCTCTAGTTTAATCCCTTCCAGAGTCCTTGTTCTGATCTGAAACCTCATGAGCACAGCCTTAACTGGTCACATTTCTGCTGGCATTCTGATCTGCTGAAATCTCACCAAAGCCATTCATTGTCTCAGCTGTTTTTCTTCTGCTAGGTGATGATAACTTAAGACTGGAGTGTTTTACTTTGTTTCACAGGGCATAATTTATCATGGTGAGGAAATGAGGACAGCAGGAGCTTGGGGCATCTGGTCTAGTTGAATCTGCTGCTAGGAAGAAGAGGGCAACAGATATCTGTCCCAGCTCACACTCTCCACTTACAGTTCAGGATCCCAGCCACGAATTGTACTATCTGAAGTGGTTCGATCTTGCCACTAAGACCCCACAGTCATGCCTAAACATCCATCCTCTGATTCTGGATTGTTGACCATTTGCATCAAACTGTCTCAGTGTTTGAAAGCTGTTTAAACAAGTCTAGGATGGCCTCAGTGCACATCTTGGAAATGTTCCTCCCACAAACTTGTCCAAAGGCCCAAGAGCCACACAGTTGTAAATGGTTGCAACAGTGACCCCACTCTCGGTACCAACAATTTTCTTCTCCCACTTACTATAATTACTAATTTTTGCAACCCTGTGATCAAAACGCCTTCAGGGAGAAAAAATATTTGTTTTGGATCCTGGTTTCAGGGGTAGGGGGTCGCAGCCCTTGAAGGTAAAAAGTATGGTGGAGTTCACAGCAACAGAAGTGTGGGTCAGCACACTCCTGCCAGGAGGAACAAGCAAGTAGAATGTGTGAGATCAGAATCAAGTTCTAGGTTGAAGCAGTGGCCTGCCTGTAATGAGCTACTTTTTCTGGCTAGGCCTCTTCCCCCAACTATTTGTATAGCCTCCTAAATAGTACCACTGGCCAGGTGGGAAAAGCAGTTAAAATATGAGACTGTGTGGGAACATGTCAGATCAAGTCATCATAATTGTCATATTGTTCTGGCTATGATCTAGGCTAGGATTTCAGTAGGTAGACTGTATTTAGGAAATCCAATGAAAGTCAAAATTCGTGTCTTATTTCTTATTTTGAGGAAATATTTTTCAATTTTCCCCACTATGTTATTGGATATGGATTTGTTGAGTCATAATCCTTCTATTTCTAGTTCATTCAGGATTTTTCTTGGATATTGAATTTTGTCAATTTTTTTACTGTATACATTGCAACAATTGGGTAACATTTGTCCTTCATTCTGCTTATGTGATATGCTGTTTTTTGCTTTGCACATATTGAGTCATCTTTGTATCCCTGGGAGAAACCCACATGGTCATTATGTGTTACTGATTTGTTCAGTTCATTTTGCATCTTTGTTTTATTGTCTCAGCATCTTGCCAACATAGCCCAGGATGGTCTCAACTCACAGTCCTCTTGCCTCTACCCTCATGAACTAGGAACATGAGTATGTACTAACATGCCCACCATTGACGGTTTTTCTACTGACATTTCTTAAGGAAGCACTTTTTGTCATGCTTGTGTAGTATTACGATGAGGTGATGCTGACTTTGTAAAATGCGTCTCAAGTGTTCCTCACTTTTCAGTCTTGTGGACTAGTTAGAGGAGCATTGGTGCCAGTTCCTGAAAAGTTTGATAAAATGTGCTTCAGTGAATCTGTCCTGCCCTGTATTAAAAAAGAACAGTCACAGTCTTTGCTACTGATTTATTTAGTTTTCTTAAAATATGCAAATTCAATTTCTGAAGGTCATATGTATCTAGAAATATATCCATTTATTTGGATTTGTTAAACTCCTTAAGGTGTGCATTTTCAAAATAGTCCCAGATCGTCCAGATTTCCATGGTATCTTTTGCAATCTCTCTCTTTCTCTCCCTCCCACCCTCCTTCCCTTCCTCTCTCCCTCTCCTTCTCTCTGTCTGTCTGTCCGTCTGTCTAATTCTATTACTATACTATTCTCTTTATTTTGGGAAGTTTGGCGAAGTACTTCTCAATGTTGTTAATCTCTTCCAAAAATCAGTTCATTGATGCTGTGACTCATACTTTTAAAGTCTGTATCATTAACTCTGCTCTGATGTTTGTTATTTCCTTTCCCCTTCTATTACTTTGGGGTTTGTCTTCTTTTCTCTTTCCTTCTTTCTCTCTCTCTCTTAAGATGCATCACTGGGTGACTTATTTGAGATCTCTCATGGCTATGAATGCCTCCTTTAATTCTTTCACTGTAGCTCACAGATTCTCACGTTTCATTTTCATTTGATCCTAGGACATTGCCATTTCCTTTATTTATTGAATTACTAAAATTTATAAGTTCATTGCTCAATCTCATATTTTCATCAACTCTCTGTCTTTTCTCTTGCTTTTGACTTTTATTTCATTATGATCTGATGAGCTTTGAGCAATTATTTTTTGTAATGACTTGGCTTTTTGCCTAAAATATGTTCTCTTTTGGAGAAAGTTCTATGAGCTGCTGAAAAGAATGCATATACTGCAATTTTGAGTAGAACATTGTGTAAAGGTCTGTTAAACTCATCTTAGCTATAATATAGTTTAGTGTGAAATTATTATTAATTTCTTGGAGCTGGGTGACTACTTGGTGAGAACAGGGCATGCAAGGATCCACTAGTTTTGTATAAGGGCTTCTATGTTTATGGTTTCCCTTAGGGTTTGTTTTTATGACATTTGGTGTACAGATGTTCAATACATATACATCTTCTGGGTGTACTGTTCCCTTCACCAACATGTAGCAGCTTTCATTATTTTTAATCACTTGGGATCTGCTTTACTAGATGAGTACAGATAGCAGCACCTGCTTGACCCAAGTTTATGTTATTTGAAATATTATTTTTCAAAAATTTTTAACTTTAAGACTGTATTTGATGGAAGGATGTGTTTCTTCCAGATTGCAAATAGAAGAATATTTACTTGTAATTCCATCAGCCAATATAACTTTTATTTGGAGAATTAAGGCCGTTTAAATCCAGTGCTATAAGGGGAGGAATGTACAAGCCCTTGGTGTATCTTAAAAGATGGTGTCTATTGCCTCCTAATTAATTATAATTTGCTTGTTTAGTCTTAGAGTAGAACTTATTACTTTCTCCTTCTTTAGTGTTGCATTTACCTTGGTCTCTTGGGTTTAGGTATCTTCTACAGTACCACAGTGCTCAGGAATCACTTTAGCTTGTACTGACCTTGGCTTGCTTATATTATGAAGGATAATGTTCAGATACTGTGATCTAGGATACTGTAATTGACATCTCGATATTGAAACCTAGATATTGTCACTGACATCTACAATCACCTGGCTTCAGAGTTTTTGTTGACAAATCTGCTCTTATTCAGATGCCCTTGGCCTTGATAAGTGAATAGGTAATTTCTCCTGCAGTTTCCATATTCTTCCTCAGTTCCTTACTATTGACATTTTGTCTAAATTACACAATGAAAAAGATCTTTTATGGTCAGCTGTCTGGGTTTATAAGTGGTCCTTAGACCTGGATATCTCTGCTACAGCTGTTGGAGGTAGACTATATCCATGAGTAGGTCTCCCAGCTGTAATACCTGGCCTTCGTGGATATTGGTTTTGGCTTGAGGTTTTTTAACCTCCTTTCTTTTGAGTTATAGGACCATTTGAACTTTGGGTTGAGATGTGTAGTGTTGAACAATGTACTGACTCTAAGCTAGGCAGAGAATATCCCTCCTTGGCAGAGCACCAACACAGATACCCAGCACCTATAGGGAGATGAATAAATGGTGACAGAAGCAAATAAAAGTGGATTCAATTCAGAGATGAAATAAAACCAGCCTATTACACTATGTGCAGCTCCAAGAACAGCTACAGGAATGCTGGGGTTGAAATAAATATATACCAAAATGTTTTAAAAGATGATCTCTAAAAATTACAAGGAAACAATTAAGAGAAAACAAAATGATAAAAGGAAATGATATAAGGTGCAAAATGATGACCATAATTATAAAAAAGGATGTGTAGAATAATAGAATCTCATTAATAAAAGACAATGAGAAAAAGCAAAGCAACAGGAAAACGAGCAAAACCCCATAGACCCCAACCAGGAAATCAAAACAAAACGTCTAAGGAAAGATGCTCAGGTATCACACACAGACACACAGACACATGCACATACAAGCACACACACACACACCTACGCATATTTAAAAATATTTAAATATTGTGTCTTTTCGAATGGTTACACAGGTGTGTGTGGATATTCTCTCCCTCTACTAGTCTTGCCTTCCTTCCACATCTTGTTGGGGTGTATCATCCATGAAGCACAATGGCTGGAGATAGTTACCTCTTTCCTTTGGTTTATAGCACACAGTTAGGCTACTGGGAATGGCTTAACACAGAAACCAACTGGAAATATTTCCCTGCTTACAAGGCAGAGGGAAACCTGAATTTCTTTAGATGGAATTTCTCATAGGAAGACTGACTTGATGCCATGTAGGGCTCATCTTGTGAGGGTGATGGACATGTTGCTTTCTTGTGTCTCCTGAGGCCTTCTGCAGGGGAGGACAACAGATTGTCGTGGTTGAAGGAATTCAGAAGATTCTGCCCTTGGGCTACACTCTTCTGAGTCCCAGCCCTTGCCCCCAAATGCAATCTTGCTCAATCTCTGCCTTACTTTAGCAGCTAAAGGGAAAGCCGGTCCTATTCTATTGTATGGGTCACACCTGAATCCCCCTACATATGTTTTCATGAGTTTAAGTAACATTTGACTGATGCTACTCCAGGTCACCAGTCAAACACTTACTAGGACAAAGTGGCAAAACTTGCTGTGAGTTGCATTGAAAAGAAAACTGTATGCTACTTCTGATCCAGCACCTAGTTGCAGTGTGCTGGTGCTGCCTTTACACTAAGTATACACTAAGACATACAGAGTGCTTCCCATGAGGCTCCCTGCTTCCCATGAGGCTCCACTGCTTCCCATGAGGCTCCACTGCTTCCCATGAGGCTCCATGCTGAGCAGCAATCAGATCAGCCAAGTTCAGGCTACCTTTCTGCATCTGTTCCTGTCTCAAGGTTTCCCACCATTTCTCTCCCTCTTTCTGGTTACTCGTCCCTCTGCTGTGCATGTTGGGTGACTGAGGCTTGGTGATTTGGGATGTCTGTTTTATCACCAGGATCTTCCTTCCTATGGCTGGCTGGTATTGGGTTTCTGAGTTTTCTTGAAGGGTATGGCACCTGGAAGGTCAGCCATTCTAGTGGATGACTTAGCATCCTTGGGTTTATTGGCAGAACACATTGGACTTGACAGATTATTAAAATGAAAAAGAGAGGTTATAAAGTTAGGACGAGGTGGGAGGTAGACCTGGAGTGAATTGGGGGAGGAATACATTATATGCATGAATAAAGTTATCAAAGAATTAATATAAATATACTTTAAAAATTCAGCTTTCAAACTACATGGTAAATTTCTTTCTTAAATTTCTATCACTTCACTTTTGACAAATTATAATCATATACAATTATTAGTCACATCATGATGACAGGATTATATATCTGTATATCTATCTATCTATCTATCTATCTATCTATCTATCTATCTATCTATCTATATATATATATATTGCACTATGGATATATTCATCACCTTCAATACTTAACATTTATCCCTACAGTCTAACTACAGCTTTGAACTTTTGAGTAGCTTCTCATCCTCCCCATCCCCCTCCCAGCTTCTGGCAGCTACTTTTCTATTCTGCTTTTATGAATCCTGTTATTTTTAGGTTCCACATATCAGTGACATAAAATTTTCTATATTAAGTTGTGAAGGAATATCAGTGGATGATATTGTGTCATGAAATTTCATAGGATCAGTCGTTTCCAGAGCATGACAACGGCTTTCAGGTTGGAATGAGACTGGAAGGCATTGACCCCAGACGTCCGTCTGTGTTCTGTGTGCTTTCTGTAGCTGAGGTAAGAGGGTGCTTCTGCCTGGGGCTAATTACATGGTGAATGGTCTCTAGAAAAATGTCATAAATGTGCCCCTGTGCATTATTTCAATCAATAATGTATAAAAATATACTTCTTAATAATTTTTTCTAAAGATGAATTTTCTAGTAAGATCTTTATCAATTAGTTAACTGGAAAGCAGATTCTACCTAATGTTGGTAATAACCCAAGAGTCCCTTGGCATTGTTTCCAACTATTAAATAATCATCTATATTTTAGGTGAATTAATGAGAAATGTATATGAATCCATATCTATGAATATACATTCATAACATACACTATTTGTGAGAACTGCTACTGATGAAAATAAATGGATTTTAAAATGCATGGTCACACATTATTAAATCAATAAAAGATGTCTAAGTTTATAAAACCATTGAACTTAGAAGATACATTTATATGTTCTATGCGATGACAATGGCTGTTAGACTTGTACAGAATGTCTACGGGATGGATTCCTCAGACTTTCATTGTTTTCTATGTGAAACATGCTGGGTCTGTGTGTGAAGGGTGTTTCATATCTCAGCCTCTGCTCTCTTGAGGTAGCAATTAAGTCCATCAGAAAAAGGCATGTTTTCTAAGTGACATATTTGATGGTTACTGAATATATAGTCAATTAAAAGCATTTGTTTTGATCCCAGATTTCTACATCAGTCTAAAGAATATATTTTTGCAGAGTGTTCTACATATATCATCATCATTTTGATATAACCATATATCATATCACATGTATATTTATTCTCTGGTTAAAATGTTTGGATAGACAGAGGGATTGGTTCATGTTGATGGCATCAACTAAACATTTGAACATTTGTCAGCTTTGATCCCGTTTCAAGCACATGACACTTAACGGACAGTTGTGGACTTTCTCTGTTTCAGGTATGTGGTTACCGGCTGAGACTGCATTTTGATGGTTAATTAAGCTGCTATGATTTTTGGACCAATGTTGGCTCCCGTGACATTCACCCAGTGGGCTGGTTTGAAAGACCAAGCACGAGCTGAACATCCCTAAGGGTGAGCCGGGGTGCATTTGTCAGAGGGGAAGAGGG
>CAJQZJ010000184.1:2503552-2535013 GCA_907164525.1 Lophiomys imhausi
ATTTCAGCTGCACATCCCTAAGGGTGAGCCGGGGTGCATTTGTCAGATGGGAAGAGGGGTACCTGTTATTTCAGTTTTATTTTAACACCATTTCATAAAATACTAACAGGGGAGCCTGGTGTGAATTGGTTTTCCAAATGACAGTTTTATCTACAAAGAGACTAAGACCATGGCAATGCCTTAGAGATGACCATAAAGGAAATGTCTGTTTATCTTTCTAAGTCAAATATTCTGATTAGGAATTCAGTATTAAATATAATTGTTTGGGAGCACCTGATCTTATACAAAGCTTATGAGTCCATATTACAAGAAACTGATGTTCAGAATCATGTTTGAAATGAAGTGTCACACTCTATCAATGACACCATATAGTGAAGAAACTTGATTTACTCTACATTTGCTGCAAATTTGGTAAGAATGGAAAGAACAAGACTATAAAATGTCACGATCAGTTTCCATTTAATGGAAAATAAAATTTTGTGTCTGTCTTTTGTTTCCTGTGAGCTCCTCAAGCCAGGCAGTTAAGGCCAATCCTGTTTTGCTGTAGGATGCCTTGGTCCAATTTCTTTGCATTACCAACTGCTTGCACAGTTTCCTACTTAGGCTTTAGGTAGCTGAGTAACTGTGGCTCGATTGGATTTAGTGTGCAGTCTCCCTATTATAGGAATCAATTCAGGTATGTCTTGGCATCTGCCTGGAGCTGTAGGCTGTCTTCTGAATTGGTGGTTCATGACAGCTGGTGATGGACAGTGGGGTCATTCATGAACTAGGCACTGTGGAGCCTTTAGCAGGCACTGGTTCTGGGCGTTGAACAAGAGCAAATACAAAGGCACAGTGTCTACGGGGTGGGGGGGGGGCTGTCCTTCAGAGGAGGGATAGGCCGAGTAAAGCCAGAGATACCCTTTCAGATGATGATGTAGTGATAAGCTCTCTGAAGTCACAGGATCGTAGACATGTCAACAAAATGAGAAGGTAGCTTGGCCCCTAGGCAAGAGCAAAAGCCAGAGCTGATGTCCTGGAATGGGACGGTACTTGCCAGAATGCCACCTCGATGAGACTCCCAGAAAACCATGGTGGAAAAGTAAAGTTTAATGTGTTGATATGATCTTGATCTCTGCAAAGATGCAGGCTTGTAGATTCAGCACGACAACTGATCCTGTGTAAGAGGGGCCACTTTCAGTATCAATGAGAAACCACAACTCTCACCTCAGAACAATTCTCCACCTGTAGGTCAAGACCCCTTTGGTGGTCGAATATCCATTATCCTGCATATCAAGTATTTGTATTATGATTCATAACAGTAACAAAATTGCGCTTATGAAGTAGCAACAAAAATAATTTTATGGTTTAGGGTTCACCACAGCATGGAAAGCTGTATTAAGGGGTTGCAGGATTGGGCAGGTTGAGAACCATTGACTTAAAGGGAATATTCTGGAGCCGTTTTGAGTGACCATGACCTAGGAACATAAATTTAGGTTACCCCCAAGGCATTGTCTCAATATGGAAGCAGTTTCATGAAGTTTTTATAGTTTTGCCAAATAAAGGAAGTTATAAATCAAGGCAAGTTTAAAATGCATTGATGAGTAAATCAGAGATATGGGGGAAGTTTGTCTGCTGGGCTAAGATGTCCTCTGTTGGTGTTCTTAGCTTTCAGGATGGCAGAAGCTAATGGTTGCAGAGTTGATAGCTTCCAAAGGTTTCCCTCTACTAATCACAGGGTGTTAGTTCTGACGAAGAGGCAAGGAAGAAATGCTGTTCCAGAGCATTAGAACTAAGGTGACAAGCCCCTGAACCTGGAACTTTCAATGTCCCCACAATACTGGCATCCTAACCAGCCAATCAGTCAGTCTGCACAGATGCACCTGCTTGTTTCCTGGGATTCTCATTCACACGGTCTCATGGCAGAAAGACAGGCATTTTTACTGGCTAATTTATAAGATTAGGAACAGGATGTTGGACCTGCCAATGAACGGCCTTTGAATTTTGCCAGCGCAGGGTATTGAAGTCGGAGTGGCCTTTGGATTATGGAGAAGTTTCAAATTTCTCCCAAGCATCTGGCCATCCATACTACAGGGCATCAAGAACTCGCATGGTCTTTGTGACAGGGCTTCCGAGTAAATGGTAGCCATTTTTCTCCCTCCTTGAAATGCTTTAATAAGAGACAAGAGACCAATCATAGGGTGGGGGAGGCGCAATACTGTATCTCAGTGGCTATTAATCATCTGTGGGGACTGACATATATTATGGAAACCACACTCAACAACTTTGAACTTGAGGCATTTAAACAACATTAAAACAATTTGGAGATTTTAAATTATATTTAAATATTAATATATATATAAATAATAATATATAACAAATATATAAATATTAATATATTAAGTTATAAATATTTCATTATGAGCTAAGGACTTACTGAATATGTAGCAGATTAAAACTAGGACTAATAATACATTAGAATATATGTGATTATATCTTGTGGGTATTTTTGATGAGTGTGTACTTTTTTAGGTTACAGGAGAGATAAATTTGTTTGGATGGATTACTTGAAGGCCTGTAGATTGCAAAATGCTCCTAAGAAGTTATTCAGAAACAGAAGTTTTGTGAGTATCTTCCTCCTTTGTATAAATCTTATTTTCTCCTGAGCTTAAATGTCTTAAAATTTGCTGTATACACTGTTATATTTTAATCCTAATAAATTATGAGTTGTCTTAATTGCCTTTACCTTTCCTAACTTAATCTATCATATAAGCTCCCTTAGGCATATAGCTTTTTTTGTTTTTATGTTTTTTTTTCTTTTCCTTCAGCATTGTAATTAAATACTTCAGAAAACTTAATTTAAATCAAGCCTGCTAAAACTTATTTCAAATATCTTTTATGGATGTTTTTCATTTTTGTTTGCAATAAGGTAGTTTTTCAAGCTTTATTTTGGTCTTTTAAAACTAGTAGATACTCCAGACAGACAGTCACTCTTACCACAGACATATCCACGCATGACGCAAATGGAAGAAGCATTTCCAGCAAATTCGGGATGCTGGACCAGGATTTGGCTAGAGTAGATTCCTCATGCTCTACATCCTAGGCAATTCAGTGAGCTTTCAATGGAGAATGGAAGTTAAAGGCGTATCCATTCTCGGCACTCAGTAGTGAGTGGGCATTTAGGGAAGGAGTGAAGCAGGGTGGAAGCCAGGACTAGGCTCGGCTCCCTAGGCACCCTCTCCTTCCTTTGCCTGGTGTCTCAGCTGGACCTTACCTACTGAGGGTCCTGTACCTAGTTCACTTCTTACTGAAATTCTACAGGTTTCACTTTCCTGCCTTGATATTAATGCTTGATATTTATTATACATCTCTGATAGATTTGTGTTTCAAGAAAATGGACTTTACTAATATGATGTTGCCTTAAAAATAGAATCCACTGAAAGATAATTTAAAAAAAATCAGGCTTTGTGTAGATAATAAAGAGATAGGCAGACAAAACCTTCTTCTAGTCCCTGGTATTGTGTGTATCTTATACACTTCAAGGCTGACTAATTACAGCTATTTCATATGAAAGGAAGAGTTACATTAACCATAATATATATTTTCTACTAGAAATAAATAGGCGTTAAAATCATTTGTATCTGCAGCTGTATTTTTTCATAAAATAATACATTCTTTAAATATTGAGAAAGCACTATTTTTTAATCCCATTTTCAAATTCATCATTTTTTTTTTGGTAAAGAGCATAATCTTTATCACTTCAAATAATGACATTTAGAAATTTCATTAGCCTCTGGGGAGTAGATAATGCATTTTATCATTGGATATAACTATATTCAGTAAACATTGACTCTTATAATTAGTTCACATTACTCTAAGAACTGAACACAGAAAAATTAAGGGAATAAGGGAAGAAAATCTCCTTATATCATGAAAGCAAAAAGGCGGTGGGAAGCTTGCATCCTCAGTCCTTGTTGTAAATGGGGGAGCCTTTGCCTGCTCACTTCCGAGTCAGGTAAGTAAGTGTTGCTA
Organism: Lophiomys imhausi; assembly: GCA_907164525.1. Classification (NCBI taxonomy): domain Eukaryota; kingdom Metazoa; phylum Chordata; class Mammalia; order Rodentia; family Muridae; genus Lophiomys; species Lophiomys imhausi. The sequence continues at coordinate 2,507,564 of CAJQZJ010000184.1, forward strand.
TTGTGTCGACCTTGTTAGTTCTTAAATCACCCAGAAATCTCCACAGTGGTCCAGTCTTGCTGGTTGACCTGTTTGATTCGGTGCCTTTCCCCCTTTTGGCGCTGTGTTAGAATGGGCCAGTGCCAAAGGAGTTTCAGGTTGGGAGGAAGCCTTGCTTGGTGCATGTGGCGACCTTGGCAGACATCGTGGAAGACCGCCTACGAGTGCATTTTGACAGCCAGGATGATAGCTTTGATTTCTGGTGAGACTTTAGTGTACGTGCATGTAGCACACATCCACACTTAGCCTCAGACATCAGTATACGTGCACATCGCAGTCATCCACACCTAGTACTCAGAATTCATCTTTCCAGTGTTGTGAGTGTTCTCATAATAATTTGCATCAAGAATTTATCAGTTGACTTTTCACTGACTCCTCTACATGGATTGCTGAATTAAAGACCTCATCCCACCCCCAATTTTTCCCATCCTATGTGATGTTACTCAATGGTGTCTGCCCTGAAGCAATGGAAACAGTTCAGGGCTTGTTCTCCTATTTTTTTTTCTCATTTTTAATGGAAATAGATTTGAGAAAAGGAATTTAAGAAGTTGCAGGGTTGATTTTTTGTAGGAGGGTGGGTTCTGGAAAGTGTTGAGTGGAGCCTTCCACACAAAAGATCCAAGGAGAATGGCACTGAATGATTTGAAAGCCCATGGGGAGTAGAGAAAATGTATGCCACATAGCCATTAAAGTGACTTTGTAGAGGCTGAAAGGGCTTCCTGGATAAAAACCTGAAATATGGAATAGGTAGTGGTAAAAATAATTTTCATCCCATTTCCTGCATGAGTCCTGCACAAGTGACAAAGCCCCGGCCAGGCTGTGTCTCTGCATGTGTCCAGTGGGGGTCTGGTTTTCTCCTTTGAAATAAGAAACAGAACATAGAGTAGTTGTCGTATGCTTGTTAGAATATTCCCGATCCCTTGAAAAGTAAAAGGGAGAAAAATGTAGTTACCTTGGGTCTGATTCAACTGTCCTGTTCACATTTGGAATTTCCTATGAACAGTTGCCTTTGTTAGTAGTAAAAGCAGGCAGAAGGGATTCATTATGACGTTTACCCTGAGGATCACCTGTGTAAGTTCCATGCTAACCCCTTCCCATTTTACTCTATAGTTTCAAATTGCAAGAAAGTTATGCAAGTAGGAAGTTGGTCACCCAGTATAAAGTTTAGCATTTGAAGTCATTTCTACCTTTTGGCAACTACAAGTGCTGATCCCCATGGGACTTCTTTATGTCCAGCCTTGCCATCACTTTGATTCTGTATTAGTTCTTGTTTGTCGCTATGTTGGTATCTCAATAGGGGCAACCTAAGGGGAGAAGGATTATTTTGGCTTAGTGTTTGAGAGAGTGGGGACGGCATGGTGAGGGGGTCAGCTCTTGGCTGGGTGGTTGGTGCTAGACTGGTTATTACGGTACTCGGGCTTGTGGCTGGGGTAGTTGGCACTAGACTGGTTGTCACAGTACTCAGCTATTCGGGAAGCTGAGCACTCAGGATGGGATACAGGTCAGCTATGGCATGGGTCACTCCTGTGTCCTGAATCTGCCTGTCATATATCATATTGGAAAGAGTCCTCAGCCTTTAAACTTAGGAGTGTTAGGTGGGCACCAAGTGGTAAGCGTGTAGGGAACATTTCAATTCAAACCATAACTGATTCTTCCCGTGACATTGAGTCCTGTTTCTGCAGGTGTGATGTGAGCAGTCCGTATGTCCAGCCAGTTGGTTGGTGTCAGGAGAATGGAAGAACTCTGGTGGTACCCCAAGGTAAGCAGAGTAGGTTCTCTGAAGTCATCTCTGTGTGAGTGGTGATTTGTTCTGTTTTGCTTTCTTTTTCTTTTTTCCTATTATGGTAACACTGTTCATTGTATGGTAAGTAAATACAAATGCTGGTAAGTGCCATCAGCCTCCAAGTGACTCCATGGACTATGTTTATAGAGTGTGTCAAGCAGTCTTTTAAAAGTTGATGCAATTTTTAGCCCACTCAATGATGACCATTGCTGAATAATGATACTAGCTATTTCCAGGTATATATCTTATAACTTAATCCATTAATCAAATCCTAAGATTGTTAAATATCTTTCACTTTGGTAAATACAGAAATGCGAAAATATAGAAAGACTTCATGCATACTTTGATTTTCCAGACACCTTTTAATAAGCCAGGCTAATGGTTTAACCATAGATATAAATGAGTCCACTTTCCAGTTACTCTTTAAAATTACAGAAATGCTGAGAACTATTTAGAAACTTTCTGTATAACATCTCTTTGTTTTCAAATTTAAAATTCAGTTAGGATGGTAGCATTGTGGTAGAGGAATTCTCTAATGTGCCAGATCCTGGGTTCAATTTCCCCCAGCATCATACCAGAAAAAAAACTGGCTAGATACTATTTAATTTCATCATCTTTAGTGCAAATGTTCAAGAACAAATCTGTTTTCTTTCAATATATAATATATAAAAATAAATTTAGGAAACAGGGTATAGCATCTGTAATACAATATCTGTTTTGCTTTTTGTTTTTTTAACATGAATATTTATGGACTTTTGTAGTCTTTTAGTCCTTTTTAAAAATTCAAAACATTCTTAATATTATCGTACAAAGCAAAGGATGTTTCATGGACACTTCTAAATGTGCATATAATGTACTTAGGACACATTCATTCCTTTGTTATTTCCTCATTTTAATTAAAAATTGACTGTTTTCATATAAGATATTCTGATTATGCCTTCCTCTCCCCCCAACACCTCCCAGATTCTGCCTATGTCCCCTCCCACCCAACTGTACACCCTTTGTCTCTTTCATTAGAATACAAACAGGGATATAAAAATAATAAAGTAAAACAAATAGGCCAAAACAAACAGACAATAAAAAAGAGCCAAAAGAAAAGCACAAGAAACACATACAGTCACCAAGACACACACGTGTGAACACAGAAAACCTATTAAAAACAAAACCAGGAATCATAATTGTAGAAGTAATTTAATATTTAATATCTATTCATAACATTCATGCTACATTTGCACCAGTGAGCATGTCTTGCTGCTCTTCTTTCTTGATAGTTTATGCAGCGTCTTCCAGCAATACACATATTATCTAGTAGAGGTGAGGTTTCTGATTGAGTACTAGCTAGATCCAGCTGTCCCATTCTTGGACATATACCCAAAGGATTCAACATCTTTTTTTTTAAAATACTTTATTTTTTTTTCTTCAAGTTACATCTCAGTCACAAATTCCTCCCTATTCCCCCTTCCTATCCCGCCCTTCCACCCTCTTCCCCCCAGAAGTTTCCCCTTTCAGTCCAACAGATGGTTCCTTCTCTTATAACAGTAAGTATTATACGGATTCAACATCTTACTACAGAGATATTTATCCATCCATATTCATTGCTTAATAGCATCTATCCATAATAGCCAGAAATTAGAAATAGCCAAGATGTCCATCAATTGACTAGTGGATCATGAAAATGTGGTACATTTATACAATGTAATGTAATTCAGATGCTAAGAAAAATAAAATTATGAAATTTGCAAGTAATCAAATAGAGCTAGAAACACCACCCTCCATGAGGTAGCCAAAGTTAAGAAAGACAAACATTGTGTTTTTCTCTCATATGTGAATGTTAGCTTTTAAGATTTAGATAATATGAGTTCCCTTTGGAGCAGAGGTTAGAAAGCTAGTAAGGGACTCTAGGGAGGAGGATCTTCCATGGAAGGGGAATAAAATAAAGTGTAATAAAGACATAAAAACAATATTAAAAGAAGAGGGATATAAAGAGTGAGGAGCGGGAAGGCAAGGTAGAGGAAGTAATATGGGGAGCTGTAACTACTCCAAAGGCCTTTTGAAAATTACACTAATGACAAAGTTTAAAAAAAACATACATATATGAAACCAATTTAAACAGATATAATCTAATCATCTAATAGGGGAGACAGGACCCCAGCTAGACATCATAAGCTACCAAATGAAACCCCAGTGCTAGGAATAAGTAACATCTTTTTGAGTTGTTGTCTAAAGGTGTCCCAGAGTGTAGAGGAATTTTAATCCAGCAACTTGGCTGTTCTAATCACATCCAAAGACATTCTAGGTCTGTGTGATCATGGTGGAAGAGATACAGGGTCTTACCACATACCTTTAATCCTTCTAGCTGGAATGAAGACATATCCTTAGTATACACCTTTAATCCCAAAATATGAGGGTAAAGTTATTTTCGTAGAAGGAAGCATACATGTTTAAAGGTGACATCTAACTGAGAGGCAGACAAAGTGACAAATCAGAGAAAGATCTGACAGCATAAGATATGTCCAAGTATCACAAAAAGAGAGAGTAAAGAGACTGCTTAAGAGATGCAGGAGAGAGTGAGAGAGACAGAGAGAGAGAGAGGGAGAGAGAGACAGAGAGGGAGAGGGAGGGGAGAGGGAAAGAGAAAGGGAGAGGGAGAGGGAGACACACACACACACACACACACACACACACACACACACACACAGAGAGAGAGAGAGAGAGCAGTTTTTGCAGGAGAGTTTTACAGAGATGGATTGAAGAGAGAACAAGCCAGGCACAGGTAAAGACAGAAGGAGCCATAGAATGAGAAGGAACTAGAAAATTAGAACAGATTGCTAGAGTTAGTGTGAGGCCAAGTAGAACAGTTCAGTCAGAAGCTGAGAGAAGCCAGATTGAATCAGTCATCTTGGAAAGGAGTTTGAGCCAGAATAGCTGAGTTGAACCAGCCAGACAGAGTTCAGAGAGAACTAGAAAAGGTGAGCTTATTCGGCAGTAAGCCTCAAAGGCTGAAAACATTCTAGGCCTAGATTAGATTGTACAGAGGCTAGAAGCTTCCAGGACTAGGCCTAGGCTAGCAGAGACAGTAAGCCTCCAAGATAATAATTATTACCATCAAATAAAAATTATTTTTACAACAGAGACTACCCCCAAACTATTGGCAGTGCTGCTGGCTATCCTACTCAACTTGATGGAAATTGGCTGTTGGTGAAGACATCACAAACCTATGGCAAATAACACAGAGAAACCTAGCTTGTCTCTTTAATTCATTGATTTTATTGATGTATGAAAGGTTTTAAGTTGCCAATTCTTACTTTGTCTATGGAACTCTCAAAGTCGTACTAGAAACTTCACTGCTCTTATTCACTGCTGGTGGGAATGGAAGCTGGTGTAGCCACTGTGGAAATCAGTGTGGATGTTGGCCAAAAGGCTATAGATAGATCTACATATGACCGTCCGTACTCCCATCCTACTGGGAGGACTCTACATCCTACTATAGAGATGCTTCCTCATCCATGTTCACAATAGCCAGGAAATGGAAACAAACAAGATGCCCACCAGTGGATGAATGGATAATGAAATGGTGGCTCTATATATTATTCAGCTGTAAAGAAAAATAAAACTATGAAATTTACAGGTAAATAGATGGACCTTAAAATAGCCATTCTGAGTGAGGTAACTCAGATCCAGAAAGAGAAATGCTGGATTTATTTTTTTTTCATCTGTACATGCTAGCTTTGAATCTTTAGATCTATGTTAAACTTGGAATATCTATGGAAGTCTGAAAGCTAACAGATATAAGTGAGATTTCATGGAAAGGGGATAGAATTCAGGTGATATAAAGAGTAAAGGGGAAATAATGGAACAGTAGATAAGGTTTAAGTGGGGTGGAGGATGTGGTGGGACAGGTTAGTGGAGGGAGTATGAGGAAGAAGAACTTACACTAACACCTTTGAAAATGCCATATAGAAGCCTACTACTGTAGAAAATTTCTAATGTAAGAATGGCCACCATAAGCTCATATATTTGAATGTTTAGTCACCAGAGAGTGGCACTATTTGAAAGGATTAAAAGGATTTGGATGTGTGGACTTGCTAGAGGAAGCGTGACACTGGGGGTGGGCTTTGGGGTTTCAAAAGCCTATACTTAGCTCAGAATCTCCCTTGCTGTCTGGGCACGGATCATGATGTAGCTCTTGGCTATTTCAACAACATCTGCCTGGATGCTACAATGCTCCCCACCACAATAATAATGGACTAAACCTCTGAAACTGTAAGGAAGTTCCTAATTAAATGCTTCCTTCCATAAGAGTTGCCTAGATTATGATGTCTCTTTCCAGCAACAGAATGGTGACTAGGATATATACATACATGCACACACGCATGCATGCACGCACAAACACTCACATAATATGGGATATAAGTTGAGTTTACCTACAAAGAGATTATGCCACTTCTAGATACCATAGGATGCTAAATTAAAATTCCACTGGCATATATAGGCTACTTTTGAAGTTGTTGATCAGTGGGAGTCCTGTAGATCCCCCCAAATGTTGTAGGTTAGTGCCATTGCTTTTGTGACCCACAGAACTTGATATTATGTCACAGGGAAAGAGAAGTAAGCTGATATCATCCTGGAAGCTTCATCCTAGTGCTGGAAGATTCTATGTGTACTCCTAGGGAAGAAAAGTCATCATCAGTCTTACCCAGCTGTGGACCGTTACAAATTACAGTAACAGATGGCCTTGTAATATATGGCCACTGGGTATTAGGGCAAGAATGTTATGGAAGCAATCAGTAGCTGCTTTTCCTAGTTGAATATTGTAATACAGAATGCATTTGTCTGCCTCTCTGTTAATGAATGTTTGGTGATGTTGCATCCTTTGGTTCATGATAATATTGTGGAAGCATTTGTGTTTAGTTCTGTCTTTGTATATGTGTCTTCATTCTCTTTATCATATTTATATGCCTAGGAAGGGAATTTCTGGGTCACACATGGTAATTCTGTTTTTAACATTTAAGTAATTTTTCTAGAGTATCTGTACCATTTTACATTCCTGGAAGAAATGGGATTTTTTTCTCACATTTTTGTTACTCTTTTGTGGTAGGAGTTTATTAAAACCAAGAGTGAGAATGTTTTTGTTTAATCCCAGGTGGGCTGCTTAAGACACAGGTATAAAGTATTAATGGTCTCCTGAGCTAGCAGGGGCCTGGCTTAACCAGCTGAGCAAGTTTAACTCTGAGGACTTGGGAGAGAGGAATAAAAAGCCAGAGTCCCAAGGAGAGAGAGGGGGCTCCACGAAGAAGTAAAAGAGAATGGGCTTTACAAAGAAGAGTAAAGAGGCTCTACAGAGAAGAGAAAAAGCTCTACAAAGAAGAGAAAGGGCGACAGGGTAGAAAGTGGTTGCTGCTGGTGCTCCCCTAAACTGCTGCTTGTTTCTCCTGCTGCTGTCTCCTGGTTTGCGGGACTTCTAATGAGACTGGTATCACCCCGAAAGAATCCAACCACCCTAATCAGCAGGAAGTAGCTCAGAGTGAACTACTGTCCTTTCTTCCTCTAACCTTCTTTCTCTCTCACCTAGGGCTGGGGGGTGGAAGGGAACAAGGGGTGGAAGAAGATAGAGGTATTAAGTACAATAAATGAAGGACAGTAAAGTAAAGCAGAATGGATATATATATATATGCTATTATATATATGTATATGATAATTAAAAGGCTTTGTCTACACCCTTTTCTATATTCTGTTTTTTGGTTAAAATAATCTCATACTGAAAGAAAGATAAGGTGCTAGCCAGAGAGGAAAGTCGTCTCTCAGAAACAGATTTCCTACAGTTTTAACAGTATGTCAGACCACCATACAGAAGATTGATTGGAACCCAGAAAATGATTGGTCAGTGGTGACTGGGGCCCCATCTTGCCTATTTAGGGGTGCTATATACTTGGCCCTCTATTTAAACTTTGACCTCACTTCAGGACCCCAAAGATGAACATGGGGAGTTCCCTGAGTCTCTTTGTCTCTCTTCCCAATGTGGGCACATTGAATAAATCTCCCTTTCATTCTTTTTCTAAAACATCATCGTGGTGGATACAAAGTAGAAACTCATTGTGGTTTGTTTGCGTTTGCACTTTGTAATACCTACTCCTGTTGGACAGCTTCTCTTGTGCTTGTCTGCCATCTGTAGATTTTCTTAGGAGAAATGTCTAGTCACATCCTTTATCCACTTTAAACTGCCTTGTGTTTTTATTACTTAACATTCAAATATTATATTATTGTTGTCTAAAGCTCTGTATATTCTGAGTGGGTGATTATGTATTATGAGAGAAGCCAGACAGGTGGTTTGCAAATGTTTTATTTTATTTTATAGGCTTCACTTCACATTCTTGTTAAAGGATTTGTTTTTATCTAAGTGTGTGCTTGTGTGAGTGTATGCCACATGCTTGTAGTTGCCTTCCGAATCCAGAAGAGAGTGTCTCATTTCCCAGGTCTGAAGTTCCAGGCAGGTAGGAGTTACCTGAGGTGGGTGCTGGGAACCAGACTCCTGTGCTCTAGAAGAGCAGCATTAGTTGTGTTCTTAACTGCTGAGCCAGCCATCTTTCCTGCCCATATTTTCACATTGATATTGTCCTTTGTATTAGTTTCATGGTTCTGTACTGGGATATTTGAGGAAGACAATTTTATAAAGAAAATAAAATGTCTGTGCAGAGTTTTGGAATCTTAGTGCCACGGCATTTGAGGCAGTTCACTTCGGACGAGGCTTGTGTCACATTGCGGCAGGTGATGCGTGTCAAATGGCAATGGCTGGGAGGGAAGGAGAAACAAAGGCTACAGCCTGACAAAAGGCAGACAGAGAAAGGCAAGATCAAGCCCTGTCCTTTTAAAACAGTCTACTAGCAAGAACTCAGCCGGGCCCCTACAAATTATCTTGTGACCCTGGCATCCAGCAACTTATGGAACTTCCACTAAGCCTTACCTCACAAAGATTCAACCACTTTTTTATTATAATGTTTATTTATTACATCAAGTTACATCTCCATCATAGTGCCCTCTTTCCACCCCTCCCAGTTCCACCCCCCCACTCTCTCCTCCCTCTCCTACTCATCCCACTCCAAACCACAAGGTCATAGCCTCATCTATGTTCATAGCTGCCTTATTTGTAATAGCAAGAAAGTGGAAACAACTCAGATGTCCCTCAACTGACAAATGGATAAAAAAAATTGTGGTGCATTTACACAATGGAATACTACTCAGCCATCAGAAACAATGAAATCATGCAATTTGCAGCCAAATGGATGGAACTAGAAAAGCTCATCCTGAGTGAGCTGACCCAGACTCAGAAAGATGCACATGGCATCTATTCACTTATAGTCGGATTTTCACCATATAGTACAGGATAACCATCCTACAACCAGCACACCAAAAAGATCAGGAACATAGACTTTGTTACTTATTAATGGAGCAATTTGACCTAGCGGTGCTACCATGTAGGCCCCTAGTGCAAGAGGAAGCTCTTAGCCCTCATATGACTGTTGAACTGCGAGGGGCTGAAATGTAGATTAGACCACTTTTTACAGGGACCATGACTAAACAGCAGTGGGTCCTTAGGGGATAGTGGGCCCAATCTCAATCCACAGCACCCTTTATTACATTATCTAGGTGGTGTGTGTGTGTGTGTGTGTGAACTCTATTGTTAGAGAATTTATTGTTAAGAATCAGGTCAAAATATTAACTGTGGATTTTATTTTTTGCCCTTTCATTTAAGTCATTGATTCATGTTTAATGACTGTAGCATATAACTTACGACAGGGGTCCTATTTATTCTTTTGAATCTGTTATCCAGTTTCCAGACACCATTCTAAAGACACCATTCTTTCTCCTTTGAGTCATCTGTGCAGCATTTTTGAGACTAAATTTACCATAGAAGATTGAGTTCACTTCTGGACTTACAGTTTCTATTGCATGAAACAAATGCAAATATAATATGCAATATCCTAGTGCAGTAAACAAATGCAAAAAATATAGAAAATATTTCAAGCCATGTACCAGCACCAATTTGCAATTCATTTTGCAACTAGCAATTGTGAGTTCTTCACATTTGCTCTTAGTTTTCGAGACTGTTTTGTTTATTGAGACTCTTTAACACTCATGACTTTGAGGATTGGCTTTTTCAAGAGAAATAACTGTTGTTATTTTGACAGGGTTGAATTGAATCTGACGGTTCCTTTGGAAAATACTATGTTTAGTGCTGAGTTTTCTGATATATAAAGATGCGATGTTTTCAATTTATTTAGGCCTTCTTTAATTTTTTCTGCAATGCTTACTAGTTTTCAGTTAACAACTTTAAGAAATTTTGATTAAATTTGTTCTTGTGCATTTTGTTCTGTTAGGTGCTATTATAGATGGAATTATTTTCTTATCTTACATTGGTATTATAGTTATCAAACTGAAACATATCTAATCTTGCATGTTCATGCTCTACCTTGAAAATGCATTGAATTAGTTTATTTGATGCATGTGTGATTTGTGCCTCTGAATAGTTCCATGGGGTTTTCAGACATGCAGTCATACCGTGTGTCATAAGAGGCATGCTTAGTTCTTCATTTGCAGTTTGGTTGCTTTTTGCTGGTCATTCTTGCCTAATTGTCTATCCTATGTTTACAGTGTAATACTGGAAATGGAACTTGCTTGATTTGTTCCTTATGAAGAAAATTCAAGCATTTTACCATTGGTATGATGCCATTCTTAAGTTTAAGTCAGTGCTCTTATTGGGTTAAGAGAATTTTCCTTTTCTCTGAGTCTTTTTCATTAATGCCCACTGAACACTTGCCATTCTCTTCCCCTGTAAAACAAAATGAGTTCTCACATTGACTTTATCCAATGTTTTTTGTATCTATGGAGATGGTTTTATAGTTTTACCTCTTCTGTCCTTTCTTGTAATCATTCCATTGATTTATTTTCCTATGATGAATCATAATTGTATTCTTGGGAGTAAATTCCACTTGATAATTTTAATCCATTCTTTTAATGTGTGATTAGATTCAATGTGCTTATAGTTTTTTGAAAAGTTTTTATGCATATCCATATGGCCTATAGTTTTCATGTTATATCTCTTGAGCATTTTATTTTTTATGGTGTTACAAATGAAATTTTTATCGAGTTAATTTTTGGTTGTTTATTGTTAGTATTACAGTATAGATTGTTTATTCATATTGATTTTCTATCCTGAATCTTTTCTTGATTACTCTATTACTCTCCTAGGGCAACACTTAACAATTCTCTATCTGCAAAATTATATCATATGCAAATGGAGATACTTTCGATCATTCCTGTGTGTTCTGAATGACACTTGTTTCTTTTCTAAGTTAGCCTTTGGAGTATACCACTAGGTAGGACCATCCAGTTTTCTTTTTCCCAGTTTTAGGGGAAAGATTTCAGTATTCTAAAATTAAACATGATAATCTCTGTAGGTTTGACCAGATGAAATAACTTTCTTTTGTTTTTAGCTTAAGTACCTTTAAAAAATAAAACAGATGGCCTTTCACTCTATTAATTTGATATTAATATGTTGACTGATTCTTATGCTATACTAATCTTATATTCCTGGGATAAATCTTACTAGAAGTAATTATTGTGTGCTTATTATTTTAATATAATAATTTATTAATTATTTTAGAATGTCACACATTCTTAGAATGTATATTGATCACCCCCAATTCTTCCTTTAACTCCTCCTAGAACTACCTTTCACCTATCCTCCCCTTCCTAACTTTGTGGGTTTTTTTTTCATTCTCACTCTCTCTTTTTTTGATATCCCACTGAACCTAATTTGTACTATCATTTTCCACCTGTGGATTTGGCCATTCACTGTAGCATAGATGACCTACCAGAGACTAAATAAAACTGAACCACTGAATTATCTCCTGAATAAAACTGATCCTTCCTCTCCTAGCAACCACGAACTATGAGTAGCTCCTCACCTAGGGCTGAAGATTCATGTACTCCCCGCCATGCTGAAATGCTGACAGGCTTGGCAGATAGCCACAGCTGCAGTGAATTTTTGAGTGTATTGGTCTTTTCATGCCCATAAGACAGCTTCACCTCAGTCCTCTCTGCCCTCAGTTCTGACAGCCTCCTTGCTTTTCCTTGGTGCTTCCAGATCCTTTAGGGAAGGGTGTGTGAAATAAATGTCCCATTTATAGTTGGAAATTCTGTCATTTACTACATAAAAAGCTTTCTCTGAAGAGGACTGAGAGCTGTACTAATACATGAGTATAGAGACACAAATTTGGAGGGTGGTTTGATGCTATGTTCATAAAGCAAATTAATAGTGGATTCATTTCTGACCACTGTGAACTCCCCAACAAAAGTTTTTTGGTCCAATTTATAGCTGGGTTATGCATTTCCTCTTGTGGAATGAGTCTTAAATCTAATCAGTAGTTACTCCATAATATTCATGCCACTATTGCACTCCTGAGCGTATCTTGCCGGGTTTTGACTACAGTTCTTGCAGAATGCACTGTGGGACTAGGATTTTGACTTTAGCCCCAGTTGGTTCACAGAGCTCAGTGTGTGATGGGGATTTGACTCCCCTGAGGAATTCTGGTAGTAACATGTAGTTTCAAAAGAAGTCCTGGTGTCTCATTGCCAAGGGAAAATCATCTTAGGGATACTAGCCAGAAATCAATGACAAGATTCCCTGAAACTGCAACTTAGTTATCAGTTGTATTTATTAATAAGTATAAACTGTAATATTAGGCTGGTGGAGCAGCTAGCAGGCTGGCAGGAGGCCAGCAGGTCTGGCTTGCCTTAACTGGTGGCCTGACATGTCCTGGGGTTAAAGTCCTGGATCATGGGTGGCTTTCACCACCAGCAACCTAAAGTCTGTTAACTAATATATTTATTGATAACTATAAATTGTTATATTAGGTCGGCAGAGCAGCCACCGGCCTGGGGGGAGACCAGCAGGCCTGACTTACCTTAGAGTCCTTTATGTCAGGCAGGGCAGCTGTCAGATATTTATTAATTACTATAAACTGTTATATTGGGCCAGTGGAACAGTGGGTGGCAGCCTGGCAAGGTGTTTGTTGGGACCTGCCAGGAGGGCTGTGTGGCCAATAGCCTGAAACCTGCAGTGGCCTTTTTCCAATAATTAAATACACCAAGACCTTTTAATGTTTCAATGCTTAGCCCTCAGCTGGGCAGAGTCTCAACTAGCTCACCTAACTTAATTCCAGACCACCTAATCCCAACCAGCCATGTGGCTTTCTATACCTTCTAGAGCTCTCCGACACATCTGTCTGCTTTCCTGGATCCTGGTGGAAAGAGAGCTTCTCTGTTTAAAATGCAGGGTTCCTTTGTTTTGTCCCAGGAAGTCCCACCTTCCTATACTCTTTCTGCCCAGTTAATTGCCCATTATCAATTTTTATTAACCAATCAGAGAGTGCCTCAGGAAGGGCAGTAACCAGATCTCTAGCACTGAAGTCAGCCTCTGAGAACTTAGGTATTAAACCTTCCTCTAACCATTCCCAGTCTCCATAGCTGAGTTTAGTGTAGTCTAACCTCCAGGAGGAGTCACAGAAAACAAAAGGCAACCAAATAGAGTGGAAGAAAGGGAAGTTGTAACCAGAAAACAATTCTAATTGACTCATAAAACACAACAAAGAAACACAAGCTTCTTCAACAGAACTACTCACTTTGGCCTATCCTTAACTGCTCAACACCATGGTAACAGAATTCAAAAGCACAGGGATGGCAGAAATGTCTGAAAAAGAATTAAGATCAATAGCCACATAGAAGACTTAAACACAGATGCATGGACTAAGGGAGCCAATCCAAAACCATGGCAAGACCATCTCTAGGGTGACTAAAATAGTAAATTAGATGAGGAAGTGGAAAATATGGAGGAAAAAATAATCCATCAAGAAAATTGAAGCATTGAGAATGAGTCAAAGAGAACAACTGGGAATGAAAACAGTGGTCGATCAGATAGGAAACCCATCACCAGACCAGACCATGAAGAACAAATACAAGATGGAGGCCAAGGCTGAAACAGGCATAGAATCAGAAATATATAACGAAAAACTTAAGAAGTACAACCAAAATTTCCATGAATTCTGTGGTACATTTCAGAGGCCAACCCTGTAGTCTGTTAGGTACAAGATATGATTTGGCAGAGATAAAGTCAAAGAGAATAGACAGACTATTTAATGAAATTATAGCAGAAAGTTTTTCCAAGCCAAGAGAGTGAATTAAACATCCAAACAAAGGAGGTGTTTACAGCCCCAAACCCATGTGACAAGGTAGACATTCTCAGGACATATCATAGTCAAGCTTTAAAAAATACAAAGTCACCACACACATACACACACACACCATTTAATACTAAAAGAAAAATGACAACTTTCAAACATAGCATGACTATAAGGAAAATCTCAGACCTTTCATCAACAAATCTAAAAGCTAGAAAAGCAAGAAATAATCTTTAACTATGAAAGTAAATGACTCTGAAACAACATTCAACAAGGTTATCTTTCAGAATTGATGGAAAAAATAAAATGTTTTACATTGTAGATTTTGGGTTAGAGATTCTTTGCCCACATATGTGCTTCATAGATAAACATAGTACAGTAAAAGTAAATTTAAATATTATCCATTTGATCCATTTTTTTTTCTGGTAGCAATTAGTTCCAAACTTCATTGGTTGGAATTATTTTACAGAAAATAAATTTATCTTTTGAAACATTATGTATGTTTTGAATTTTAAGCACATTTAATCATAAATATGCTAATTTTTATAGATTATAAGGTCTTATGTCTTCAATTAAATTTTTGCCAGAAAAAGCATATTCTCTTTCTTTGTCAAAGCTTATGCACTTTCAGGGGCAATTAAAGCTTTTGGCAGCAGAATAGCGTGCACTGATCTGTGTGGGTGCCCAGGGGTTTAGGTAGATTCTCATAGATTTTAGATAACAGAGAGGGGAGGGAAGGAGGGAGCGAGGGAAGCAGGGAGGGAAGAAGGGAAGGAAGGAAGACAGTTTGTAAACATGAAACAGTAAAATGCAAAGTCACTTCACTGATTCAAGTGTTAAGATACAATCTCCCTTACTCTTCAACAGAAGACCAAGAGCAAGTTGTCTTCTGTTCCTTGGGAGAAACTTTGGCTGAGACATTATTTGAAATGACAAATAGGTAATAAACAGACTTTTAGGAAACCTTTCTAACCATTTGAAGAAGTAATGGTCCTCTCCACAAGGATGTTTATGTCTCACAAAGACCTATGGCGTCCGTGAGGCAGGCAATGTTCAGTTAATAATCAGTTCCACTGAGAATGGGAAAAGAACAAGAGCCAGGTGTGTGGAGTTGAAGCCTTTTAACCCACCACAGGGAAGAGACACAGAACAAGGAAACTGTGGCCTTGAAGTTACCTGTCAAGAATTTCCTTATGTCCATGGATCAAAGACCACAGGATAAGAATATACAGCACCGGGGATCCAAGATGGTGGCGGCCAGCGTGGATGTATTTTGATTTCGGGGTCAACAATCACAAGGCGGCAAGTGTTCCAGGACTCTGTAAAAAGGGCACGACCCTTCTAAATCTCACCCAGCTACACAGGGACCACGGAAGATGCCTGGGCAGGACGCCCCTTCCAAATCTTGGACACGCTAGGAAGCCTCTGGACCAGGGAATCGGGATAACCCATCCCCCCAAAAGGAGAAATCCCCAGTAAGTTCCAACCTAATACCCAGCCGGCAGATTCAGAAACCATGCAGAGATAATCCCCACCCTGATGGGCACTCCCAGGTCTCACACAGACTATCTGATCCAATTATCTAGCGAAAGGTTGGGACCCTTGGAAGTGAGCGGGAGATCCCCTGCAAAGTGCCTTCAGACCACAGATCGCAGTCTGTGACATCACTGGCCAGTTTCCAAGCCGTGGGAGCAGCAAGGCTACTGCAGCTGAACTGCAGACTTACCCGCTACAGGAACCAACCCCGGAAAAACTGCGAGATATTTGAAACGGTCATATATTGGTCTTATGTACTAGTACAGGCCCTTCCTGCGGGGAATCAGAGCTTACTTGTAAACAGCTCCGCCACCTGAATTAATTAGGTCCCCACATGGGAGGCGGGACTGAATGACTCACCTTATAGGGGTGGAGTAAGGCAACTCGAATCGTACACCACAGTGCCCCCTTTGGACCCAAGTCCAGAAGAGAGCAAATTCCACATGGCCAGAGGCCAGAGACAAAAAAAAAACACAAAACAAAACAAAACAAAAAAAAAAAACAGAGCGAAATGTCTCCAACAAAAGAAAGCAATGCTATTCTGTCCAGCCAGAACCACCTCACCACAACTGAAACACATGAAAATAATGACAATTCTACAGTGTGGAAAGTGATAAAGTCCCTTCAAAAAGAACTTAAAACTATGAAGGAATTCAAAGAAGCCACAATCTTACAAGTCAAAACAATGGATAACATCATTAAAGAGCTCCAAGCCAAGGTGACCCAGCTTGAACAGGAAAGGGATAAAGCAATCAAAGATCTCCAGACAAAAACAAGCAAACTGGAGAAGGAAATGTACAAAATGAACACTACCATTCAAGACATGAAAATAGAAATGGAAACAATAAAGAAAACACAGTCAGAGTTAAAAGAGGAAATGGAGAATCAAGAGAAGAGAACAGGAACTACCGATGTGAGTATGAAAAATAGAATGCAAGAGATGGAAGACAGGATCTCAGGCATGGAAGATTCGATGGAACAAATCAGTACAACATCCAAAGAAAATGAGAAAGCTAAAAAATCTCTCACCCACAACATCCAAGAAATCAAGGACTCTATGAAAGACAGAACCTAAGAATTATAGGCATAGAGGAAAGAGAAGACTCCCGACTCCATGGTCCAGGAAATATCTTCAACAAAATCATAGAAGAAAACATCCCAAACCTGAAAAAAGAGATGCCAGTAAAAATCCAAGAGGCTTACAGACCACCAAACAGATTAGATCAGAAAAGAAACTCCTCTCGCCACATAATAATAGAAACTCCAAATGTAAAGAACAAAGAAAGAATATTAAAAGCTGTAAGAGAAAAAGGTCAAGTCACATACAATGGCAGACCCATCAGAATCACACCTGACTTCTCCTCAGAAACGTTAAAAGCTAGAAGGGCCTGGACAGATGTCCTACAAGCCCTGAGAGAACATAGGTGCCCAGCCAGACTACTATATCCAGCAAAACTCTCTATCAATATAGAAGGAGAAAACAAGATATTCCATGACAAAATCAAATTCAAACAATATCTCCTCACAAACCCAGCCCTACAGAAGATCCTAGAAGGAAAATTCCAACCCAGAGAAGATAACTACACCCAAGAAAACAGAGGAAATAGAAACCTCCACAGCAACTAAACAAAAGAGAAACACAAGACAGCCAGCTAAACCAAAATAATGGGAAATAACAACCCCTGGTCACTAGTATCCATCAACATCAATGGACTCAACTCGCCAATAAAAAGACATAGACTTACAGACTGGATCCGTAAACAAGACCCATCTTTTTGCTGTATACAAGAAACACACCTCACTATTGAAGATAAACACTACCTCAGAGTAAAGGGCTGGGAAAAGATTTTCCAAGCAAATGGACCCAGGAAAGAAGCTGGAGTAGCCACCCTAATATCAAAAAAAAATAGACTTCCAATTGAAGTTAATAAAAAAAGACAGAGAAGGGCATTACATACTCATTAAAGGAAATATTCACCAAGAGGTCATCTCAATATTGAACATCTATGCCCAAAATACAAAGGCACCTACATTAATAAAAGAAACGCTTCTAAAACTTAAATCGCACATTGATCCAAACACTTTAATAGTGGGAGACTTCAACACCCCACTCACAACTATGGACAGATCATCAAGACAGAAGCCAAACAGAGAAATAATGAGTCTAAGAGAGATCATGAACCAAATGGACCTAACAGATATCTACAGAACGTTTTACCCAAACACAAAAGAATAAACCTTCTTCTCAGCACCTCACAGAACCTTTTCCAAAATCGAACATATAGTTGGACACAAAGATAGCCTCAACAGTTACAAGAAAATTGAAATAACCCCCTGTATCTTATCAGACCACCATGGAATAAAGCTGGACTTCAATAGCAAAAGAATCAACAGAAAGTCTACACTCACATGGAAATTGAACAACTCTTTACTAGAGGACCACGGGGTCAGGGAAGAAATAAAGAAGGAAATCAAAGACTTCTTAAAATCCAATGAAAATGAAGACACAACATACCCAAACCTATGGGACACAATGAAAGCTGTGCTACGAGGAAAGTTCATAGCACTAAGTGCCTTCAAAAAGAAAATTGTGACAGCTCATATTAGCAAATTAACAGCTAAACTGGTTGAATTGGAAAAAAAAGAAGCAAACACTCCCAAGAGGAGCAGAAGGCAGGAGATCATCAAACTTAGGGCTGAAATCAACATCTTAGAAACAAAAAGAACTATACAAAGAATCAATGAAACCAAGAGTTGGTTCTTCGAGAAAATCAACAAAATAGACAGACCCTTAGCCAAATTAACTAAAAGACAGAGGGAGAAAACACAAATCAACAAAATCAGAAATGAAAAGGGAGAAATAACAGCAGACATTGAGGAAATCCATACAATATCTGGATCCTACTTTAAAAATCTATACTCTACCAAATTTGAAAACTTAAGTGAAATGGACAATTTTCTTGATGAATTCCACCTACCAAAGCTAAATCAAGATCAGATAAACAGATTAAACAGCCCTATAACCCATAAGGAAATAGAAACAGTCATTAAAAATCTCCCAACCAAAAAAAATGCTCAGGGCCAGATGGCTTTGGCACGGAATTCTACCGGACCTTCAAAGAGGAGCTAACACCAATACTTTTCAAACTCTTTCACAAAATATAATCTGAAAGAACATTGCCAAACTCATTCTATGAGGCCACAATCACCCTGATTCCTAAACCACACAAAGACCCAACAAAGAAAGAGAACTTCAGACCAATCTCCCTCATGAACATAGACGCAAAAATACTTAATAAAATACTAGCATACCGAATTCAAGAACACATCAAAAGTATCATACACCATGATCAAGTAGGCTTCATCCCAGGAATGCAGGGATGGTTCAACATACGAAAGTCTATCAACGTCATTCACCATATAAACAAGATGAAAGAAAAAAAACCACATGATAATCTTGCTAGATGCAGAAAAAGCATTTGACAAAATCCAACACCCCTTCATGCTAAAATTTCTGGAGAGAATGGGCATACAAGGGCCGTACCTAGAAATAATAAAGGCAATATACAGCAGGCCAGTGGCCAACATCAAAATAAATGGAGAGAAACTTGAAGCATTTCCTCTAAACTCAGGGACAAGACAAGGATGTCCACTTTCACCATATCTCTTCAATATAGTACTTGACGTTCTTGCTAGAGCAATAACACAACTAAATGAGATCAAGGGGATAAACATTGGAAACGAAGAAGTCAAATTATCCCTATTCGCAGATGATATGCTAGTATATATAAGCGACCCCAAAAATTCCACCAGAGAACTCTTACAGCTGATAAACACCTTCAGCAAAGTGGCTGGATACAAAATTAATTCAAAAAAATCAGAAGCCCTTCTTTATACAACAAACAAATGGGCTGAGGAAGAAATAAGGGAAACAACCCCCTTCACAATAGCCGCAAGTAAAGGACCTGTACAACAAGAACTTCAAGCCCTTGAAGAAAGAAATGGAAGAGGCCTTTAGAAGATGGAAAGATCTTCCATGCTCATGGATAGGTAGGATCAACATAATAAAAATGGCCATCCTACCAAAAGCAATATATCGATTCAATGCAATTCCTATCAAAATACCAACACAATTTTTTATAGATTTGGAAAGAGCTAGCCTCAATTTCATATGGAACAACAAAAAGCCCAGAATAGCTAAATCAATCCTGTACAATAAAAAAACATCTGGAGGTATTACCATCCCAGATTTCAAGCTGTACTACAGAGCAATAGTTGTAAAAACAGCATGGTATTGGTATAGAAACAGACCAGTAGATCAATGGAATCAAATTGAAGATCCAGAAATAGACCCACACACTTATGGCCACCTAATTTTTGACAAAGAAGCCAAAACGGCACAATGGAAGGACAGCATCTTCAACAAATGGTGCTGGTCCAACTGGATGTCCATTTGTAAAAGAATGAAGTTACACCCATACTTATCACCCTGTACAAAACTTAATTCCAAGTGGATCAAAGACCTTAACATAAGACCGGTCACACTAAATCTACTAGAAAGTAAAGTGGGAGAAACCCTCGAACTAATTGCCACAGGCGACAACTTCCTGAACAGAACACCAACAGCTCAGGACTTGAGATCAACAATCAATAAATGGGACCTCATGAAACTGAAAAGCTTCTGTAAGGCAAAGGACACTATCATTCGAACAAAACGGCAGCCTACAGACTGGGAGAAAATCTTCACCAACCCCACATCTGACAGAGGGCTAATATCCAAAATCTACAAAGAACTCAAGAAATTAAATGCCAAGAGACCAAATAATCCAATCAAAAAATGGGGGAGAGAGCTAAATAGAGAATTCACAAAGGAGGAATCCCTAATGGCTGAGAGACACTTGAAGAAATGCTCAACATCCTTAATCATAAGAGAAATGCAACTCAAGACGACTCTGAGATTCCATCTCACACCTGTCAGAATGGCTAAGATCAAAAGCTCAAATGACAGTACATGCTGGTGAGGGTGTGGAGAAAGGGGTACCCTACTCCATTGCTGGTGGGAATGCAGGCTTGTGCAACCACTATGGAGGTCAGTCTGGTGATATCTTAAAAAACTTGGTATAGCTCAGCCTCAGGACCCACCCATACCACTTCTGGGTATACACCCAAATGCCTCTTCACGTAATCATAAGGAAGTTTCCTCATCTATGTTTATAGCAGCCTTATTTGTAATAGCTAGAAACTGGAAACAACCCAGATGTCCCTCAACCGAAGAATGGGTTAAAAATCTGTGGTGCATCTATACGATGGAATATTATTTAGGTATCAGGAACAATGAAAGTATGCAATTTCCAGCCAAATGGATGGAACTAGCAAAGCTCATCCTGAGTGAACTAACCCAGACTCAGAAGGACACATATGGCATCTATTCACTTATAGTAGGATTTTAGCTATATAGTAGAAGGTATCAATACTACAACTAACACACCACAGGGAACTTGGACATAGACTTCTTATTTTTAATTTTTATTCTTTATTTATTTTTTATATATTAGTTATATTTTTTTTCTATTTTTTAGTCTTTTTTATCTATTGTATGCTTATTGGTTTGTTTGTTTAGTAGTTCTGTCTCCCGGGCAACGAGACACTTTTCACTGATGGTACTGCTTCATAGATCCCTAATGAATGAAGAGGCTCTTGGCCCTCATATGACCTCTCAACTGACATGAGGGACTGTTATATAAGGACACCCCACCCCAGAGAAATGGGATGGAAGGGTTAGGAGGTAAAGAAAAAAAATGAAATGTGATGTTTCGGCCTTTTACTACTAATTGTCATAAACTGTTTAGGGTAATTAAGAAATGCAAACTAATGGTTATGCAAGCCGGTAATTCAGTTAGGTACTATGACAGCGTATTATAGTTACTTCCTAAGCTAATCAGAAATAAACCCAAAAGAGACAAGCAACATCTGCTTACCCTAATATAAGAGATAGATAGGGCCTCTTCAAAAACCTCAAGAGATCTGCAGAATATGGCATTCAAAGATGTTTTCATAACTTTAGATTTTTTTTATATCAAGACATATCAACTCCTGACAGCATCCCCTATTCTCGTTCAAGTAGAAGATGAGCATCGAAGAATCTCCAGTGGGAGATGATTGAATTAGTTGCAAGCCTGTCTCTTGGTAGGAAAAGCTCCTTGCCCCAAGTGTAGACAGAATGCTGTCCAAAAAGGACAAAACCTGGAAGCAGGTAAGTCGACAGCCTAGCTCTGCCAAGACAGGGTAGGTAAGTCCTTCATAACCCCTGCTCTACAATCAATGTCTGTCAGAGAAATGGGGCCAAATGACTGAAGATGGATGCTGTAATATATGGAGAGAAAATGGGAACTGTCCAGGTAGCCACAGGTATGTCATTTCTTAATTTGGGAAGCTGCAGGCCCTGTACTTCCTATAAAATCAGATATATTTATCCCTCTCAGTTCTCTGAGGTGGTTGAAGAACAGATAGCTAGAGTCTCATAATTAAATTTTGAGTTGTTTAGGAGTCAAGAGAGTGTTATAGATCTAAGAAGATACTTTTAAAATTGTGTTGCAAGTTAGTATGAATGTTGAGTCAGATATAGACCTTTAAACTCATGGAGATGTTTAGATAGTAGAATGTTAAAATCAGGTAACAGATACAAATGGATTGGTCATTGGGAATGTACGTTAACCCATATAACCCTCATAACTGTGTCCTAATTACCACTGTGGTACTGTATTGTATTTGTTATTATAAAAGAAAGAGCCATTTGTTGGACTGAAAGGGGAAACTGTAGGGGGAAATAAGATATACCTTAAACTTAAAAGAAAAAAAAAAGGGAAGAGAATGGGGGATTGAGGGTGGGAGGGTGGGAGGGTGGGACTGGAGGGGGAATAGGGAGGGGACTGCGATTGAGATGTAACTTGAAGAAATAAAAAATAAAGGAAAAAAAATCAGTTCCAGATAAACAGGAGATGACTCTGGTATTTTTATTAAGTAAAGTTGCCCACAGTCTTTGATGAAATCTCACTGAACCACCTCTTGAATTCCAAAAATTAATTTTGGAGTGTGGGTAGATGCCAGGAAACTAGAAAGGTTTCCAGGGAAGGGGAAAGGGGGGGGGGTTAAGGAACGAGGAAGCAAAATTCTGTAGAATACATACGCAGCAAAAGTTCAAGTTGTGAGATCACTAAGGGTGCAATGAGGCAAATGTGCATGGGAAGGGGGCGGAGACATGGAGAGGAGTAATTAGTCTATTAACTAAAACTCAGTATATATGCATATGGCATCAGGAAGCTTGTTACTTCATATGCTAACTGTAAGAAAAAAATTAAACTTAAAATTAATTCCCTTGAAGAATATCCCATAGATCACCAGCTGAAAGATACATTTCTTCCTTATTTCTGGTATATAGAATAGAAATGCCATTTATGCAAATTCCTGAAAGTTTGTGTCTGTATATGAAATTGCATTGTTCTGTATCACTCAGAGTATTTTGCTTATCACATTGAACAATGTTAAGAGACTTTCTTCAACAGGCTGTTCTGTAGTTAATAAGAAGATCCTGCCCACTAGTTTTCCCTCATGAACTGGGCAGGTGTGCCAGCCATACTGGTAGTCAGGATGCCTAAGCGTGGCAGCAGGGCAGCTGAGGCTGGAGGCCTCTGAAAACACTGACTGCTGCTGGCTTTGGAGATCTTACTGCAAGTCTCAAGCTGGGCTCAGTAAATATGCCCTCAGGTTCTTCTCAATGATAGAGGGGAGAGAATTGGGGATCTTATTTAAAAAGATGGGTCTATTATTTTTCTAACAGCTTTTTGAAGTGAAAGTCACCAACTATACTTGCCGTCCATATAAAGTACACATAGTATTTTTACCATATTCACAGAGTTGTGTAACCAATGCCACATTCACTTGGACAACACTTTTATCACCCCCCCTCAAGAATCCCAGATAGTTACCTGTTATTTTTCCAATCATCCATCTTTTTCCATTCTTGGCATCCTCTAATTTGTTTTGCGTTTCCACAGATATACCTGTCCCAAACTTCTTTTGAGAGCGAGAACATGGTGTGTTGCCTTTGTGTTTGTCTTCTCTCCTGGCGTATTTTCATTTTATCCACAATGTGCTTCCATCTGCACATCACATATTTTCACTAGCGTCCATCATTAAATGGATAACACACTAGACGTGTTTATCTACTATGAATGTCTGGTTTTGCTTGAACATATGCTTTTGGCTCTCTTGGTTCTATACCTGGGGTTGGAGTTTTTGGATAATTTAGTAGCCCTGTGTCCAAGTTATTGAGGCCCCACCCTGCTGTTTTCCATGATGCTGGATGGTCTACGTTCATGGGGTTTCCCGCTTCTCTGCATCTTGACTGACACTTGTCTGTCTTGTTATCTGAACCATCATCACGGGTGTGAAGTGAAATCTGATTTTGGTTCTCATTTCTTGATTGATCGCTGTGCAGAGACTTTCCCACACTTGCCTGCTTTGAAGGCAACTTTGTGACATTTAGGTTAGTTTTTATTTTCATTGGTGGAGACATGATGTCCAGAGAGCTGAGGAAAATGGCCTCTGTGTGCTTGTGATCTCATAGCTGACTTTTCAGTGTACTTCAAGAACTCCTTTGTCTCTTCCTTTCACCAGGCTACAAAGTCTTACACATGGACACCTGAGTGCAGCAGAGGGAGAAGGTCCCTGGTACCCCTTGGCACATGGAGTCAGAGTTTCTCAGTAGATCTAGTGTCTGAATTACTCTCTGATGGGCTTGCAGAATTTGATGCAGTATGAAGGACTATCAGATGGAAGCAAGTGGAAGAAAAACAAAATGGCAGGCAGCCCCTGCTTGCACAGGCTTAGATTAGGATTACCACATTTGGCTGAAGACTCTGGGTGGGAGAAGGAGGAGATGGGACAAGTAGTGATGCTGAGCCTTCAGCTCAAATAGACTTTTTAAGGGTTTTACTTTAAGTCGTAGACATTTTAATAATTCAGAACAGCTGTGAGACCAGGAAAAAAAAAAAAGACCTCCCTGCCAATGTAAATGATGTTAAACTGCCAAAACCAAAATTTTGCCTGCCATAAAATAATATCCTTTGTAGAAAAATAAGTGAAAACGAACAAGCAAATGATCAAAGATCACACATGGCATTCCTGTGCTTTGTATCCTCCACTAATGTTCCTCCCCCCTCTGTGATTTTATGCACTTCACATCTTTGAGGACCTCAGGCTGGTTGGTTTGGAATGTATTCCTCACTCCAGATTTGTCACATGCTTCCTCATGATCAGATGAGTTCCTAGCATTTCTACGAGGACATCCCAGAAGCCATGCTGGTGGTCATGCTTGTTCCCACCGTATTGTGACAGGTGTACCCATTGCAGACTGTCTCCTTCTTGTCAGTGGTAACTTATTTAGAGGAATGAAGGGGAGTGATCCAAGTTTCCTCACTATACAATTACTTTTTCCCTGGTGGATTGAATCCATATCTGTTGGAAAGCTACTCTAAGATTATATAAATATTGTATCTCTCACCAAATTTATACTCACTAGTTTCTAGCCTTCCCTGATGTTTATTTGGTTGGTTAGTATGATGCTTACTAAATGATGATGTCCAGTCGACCAGTCCTCCTACATTTATCAGTTCCTTTCTCCTTTCTGTCCATCATTTACCTCTTCACTGTCTTTCTTGTACTGTTAAGAAGTTATGGTTCCTACTTTGTACACAGGCTACATGGGGAATAATGGACTGCCTTCCTTGACAATAGTGCTACTAGAAGATGAATCTCTGATCATCATAAAGAATACCAAAGTGATCAATCAAAGAGATTGATCTGTCCAGAAAGAGGAAGGAATACCTTGTGGGGAGAATTACATAGTAGTGTGTGGTTGGATGACAGATTATCATTTCTGTAGCGAATTTGTTAACTTTAATTTCTGGAGAACTGGAGTTTTAAATGAGTTTCAGTTTAGTATTAGAATATTAACAAGGAGTTAGGAGGGCAGGGAGATTGAGGCGGCTATTTACAAGGTCTTCAGTGATAGTAATGGGTTTATAACAAAAGCTGTAGGAGAATTCACTTAACAATAGTAGGCCAGAGAGGAGTAGGATGTCAGCTCATCCCAGAGAATGTGCATCTTAACATAACAGCTGCCCAAACAGAAAAGAATTAAATGTGCACTATTTTCTGTGGACAGCATGACACACACAGGAGGCTCTATATGGACAAGAACAGAAGATGGAAGAGAGTAGAGACTTGGAAATAAACTGTTGAATGTGTGCTGAATGTGTGCCAAGGCCATTCAATGAGAAAGAACTGCTTCAAGTTACATTGGGAAAACTTGGTTATTTACATGCAAAAGAGAAGTTGCAACCTTAGTTTAAGCCATATTTAAAAATGTCTTCATAATTCTCAAAGGCCAAAATTTAAAAGCACCGATTAAAACCCTCAAAAGGAAGCATAAGGATAAACTTTTATGTCTTGGTACCTGCAGGTGTTTTTTTTTTTTTTTTTTTTTTTTTTTTAATATAAAAAAGAAAAAAAAAACAAAAAAAAAAAAAAAAAAAAAAAAAAAAAATCGGACTTCATGAAGATTAGATACTTCTGCTTGTCAAAGATCAACTTCATGTCAACAGTATATGATACTTAAAGGCAGTTTATAGGATACTTAAACAATGGGAAAGAACATTTATAATATGTCTAATATATTATAATCTATTATATATATTATGCATATATCTAATAAAGGGCTGATATTTGGAATGTAAAGAGAATGCCTCCACCTAAAGAGTTAGAAAATGAGCACCTCTTAATTGTGAAGCGCGACTGGGGCAAAGAGTAATAATGTGATGATGTAGAGAAGAGTCAGGTCAGTCATAGAGTAACTGAGTGGAATTTTGTGAAGTTAACATGAGGGGAAAACAACTCCAGGTTCTTATTCAATGTTTAGGAGGGAGAGAGCACAGGTGCCAGTTACTTGGTCTGGAATGGTTACAGTTCATAAAAAGCATGCAGCAGGCAAGGACCGTGGGAGCAAAAGCAGCACAGACCCATAGTTGTTGGTTAATTCACTAGACACAGAGTTTTGTTCATTTCTTTACATAATTATTCTGCATCGATTTCAACTCAGCTCAATTTTGAACAAAAAAATTATAAAATTAGCTCTCTGAACTGGATATGGTGGTTTGTACCTGTAATCCCAGCACTCAGAAGACAGGAGGATAGCTGGAAATTTGTGGCTAGACTGGGCTGCACAGTGAGGAAATGATCTTAAAAAGCAAGCAAGCAAGCAAACAAACAAACAAACAAAAAAAAAAACAGGAAAAAAAAACCTAGCAAAATATCTTTCTTGACAAAAGCCAGAGGTGTAGTTCTCCAAATGATAGATCAAAGAGTGGTATGTGACCAGGTGACAGATATGACAGCCTATGGTCATTCTTACTTAGTTCTTTGCCCAATTTTTTTCCCCCAATCTCTTTAGTTGTGTAGAGCTGAATATGCACACAAGACTTTTGGTATCAGTGGGACTATAAATATGAGAACTTTGTTCTAATGTTTATTTGTTGTTTTAAAGAACAAAATGAATCAGAAGGAGGCTATTTTAAGGATTAAGGCATCTGAAATCATATGCTAGATCTTATAGCACTGGTGTGGGCTCATTAGTGATCACTTGATTTGAGGTCAGTGAATATCACCACAACACACTCACATCTCACACACACACATTCATACACATGCCACCGCGCGCACGCGCGCGCACACACACACACACACACAGAGAGAGAGAGAGGAGAGAGAGAGAGAGAGAGAGAGAGAGAGAGAGAGGAG
>CAJQZJ010000184.1:2535113-2599003 GCA_907164525.1 Lophiomys imhausi
GCTCAGGCCTCCGGACATGTTGCTTTGAGGGTTACTGCATGCTGTTGAGGTGGGGGGGGTGGGTGGGTGGGGGGGTGGGGGTGGGGGGGGGGGAGAGGGGAAAGAGGGGGGGAGAGAGAGAGAGGGAGAGGAGAGAGAGAGAGAGAGGAGAGAGAGAGAGAGAGAGAGAATTCTGTGGGAATGCTGCTTTCTATTTGGAATAGCTGTCCTATTGGAGGCCTGGATACTGCCATGAGCTACCATGCTTCTTTTAGTTCCATTCAATATCCAAAACAGAGTGATAAATAAGTGGTATCTGCTGCGTATTTTGGGGCAATTCAGGCTGTTATGATATTGGGACAATCCAGCCAGAGCTTAGTTGCTACTAGACACATAATCCTTGCTTTCTCAGTAATTTATTTTGAATAAGGGGCACAACAGCATGCAGTAACCCTCAAAGCAACATGTCCGGAGGCCTGAGCTCCAGCTTTGATCTCACTGTCAGTTTCTTTCCCTTGGATATGTCACATAAAATGTCAGGCCTCTTTTTCTTCCTCAGAAGAAAAAAGCTTGCTGTTCTTGTATAAGCTGACCATGGAGTGCTTCGTTCACTTGTATGATGCTATCTAGTAGACGTCTGTCCCTTGTCATTATTTAATTTATGGTTCATGCCATTTGGACAACTGGTTGACATTAATGGGTATTTAGTGCATTCAACATATAGGTTTGGGGTCTTGTATTTCCTCTACCCTGATTGGACCCATGCAGTGTTAGAAGATCCCTTTTCTGCTGGTTATTAAATAGAACTTCTGCCCATTGTTTTAACATTGTCTGGCACAAACACAACTTCTGAGTCTTTCATTGTCTCTAAGTATAATGATGGTTATCGTACTTCTCTATGGGAAGGTCACATAGGCCAGGAAGTTAGGTCCGTAAGGAGTTGTGCTAACTATTTGATTCCAGTATTTTCAGATGAATGTTACAGGGCCTAAAATATGCTTTCGCTTAGGTTTCTGTAGAGAAATTAATCAAGGATTCCCTTATCAAGAGTCTGAAACTGATCTTAACTGTGTGTTGGCCTCCCTTATAGGGACCAAATATCGAGTGTTACATTTACTTATCTGTACGGCATTGCCAGTCCCAATCAGATAACCATCGATTAGCCTTATCCAGAACTCATGCTCCTTGGACCACTGGCCAGGGTGATGCAGTGGTGCCACCCTGTTCCTGCAATGCTGCTAAAACAGCTAGCACCAACAGGAAACACCTTTGCAAAGGAGTTCTGCTCAGAGTCGTAGGGATGTGTGCTCCAGCATCATCTTAGCTCAGCTATTTATCACTCCTGAACAACAAATTATTAAAGGCCAGAGTCTTAGGAAATGGATTTCGTGTACTCTGTATACCACAGAGTACCACATGCTAGCCACACATGAGCCCCACCTGTGTGATGGTGTCAGTGTAAAGGAGGACACAGAGGTAGCATTGCCAGCCTTGGGGTTAGAGGGAAGGGTGCTCTCTCTGGAGGAGAGTAGTGGCAGGCAGTGGTGATGGTGGGGTGCACAGGAGTAGAAGGGCTCCAGGATACACTACATTCTATGACCAGGATCTAGACCTGGTTACACATAGGCTGTCAGTAATCTTCAGGATGGCTACTTGATCTATATAATTTAAATACATATTTTATAAAATGTTTAAAAATGAAAGAAAATAATCTGCAACACTGGGTAAATACAGGGAAGTTCATGGAGACTTTAGCATACCATCTTAGGGTTTTTAAATTTTTTTCTTTTTTTTTTAAAGATTATAATATAATTATATCATTTTCCCCTTCTCTTACTTACTTCCAAATTGCCCCATGTATTTGGCTAGAAAAAAACACAGAGGTTTCTGAATAACATAGGTTGTATTAATGCACATCAGTTGTAAACTTTTCAACACACACATGTTGAGGTTTTGTTGATTCCCTGTTACACCAGAAAGAAATCCTCATATCTGAGTCCTATGTGTGAAGTAATTGTTGTTTTCAGCTGCATGGGCTTTCCCTTACTGTCTGGGAGACCACCATGAACAGCAGCAAGAACCTGCACTGTTTTGGGAGTCTCTTGGTCTCCACTGGCCAATGACTCCATGGAGTACTTCTTGTGCCTAAAACTAGAGTATTGTTAGATTGCCCATGGCTCTTGGGGTGAGCATCACCACCTCCAGGGTCTTTTCTGTGTGTGTGTGTGTGTTTAGGTGTGCTTAGCATGTTTGTGTATAGAGTGTCTCTGTGTGTAACTTCAGATAAATATAAAACAAAATGATTCCCTATGTCTTTCTTAGGAATCTTTAGGACTGTTTGTCTATCCTCTCTCCCTTCCTCTCCCTCTGTGTTATTCTTCCTCCCAATCCACAATTAGAACTCCCCAAGGTTCCTCACTCCCCCTTCACGCCAACTGTACCTTCCTATTCCCTTTTCAGACTTGATATTTTAAATATTTAAACACAAATGTTAAGCACCTGAAGTATCTCTTTCACATATGGACAATGACTCAACTGGATGGTAACTTTTCATAGTAAAAGTAAAAGAGCACTTCATAGAGCTGTTTGGAGCTTCATAATACTGTATTCAGGGGCAACAATGATAGGTTCATAATATGAAATGCCTTTCTTAATTAAGAAAATAAAAATAAACATTTTGCAATTCAGTAAACTAAAACAACTTTAAAATAAAACTAGTTGGATGAGAGTAAGATTAGTGAAATGATGAGAAAATGGAAAAACAAAGGTGATAAACAAATGTAATTACTTATTACTTGAAAGGAAGGAAAGAAGAGAATAATAGCACAATACAAATACATCTGTGACAAGGGCTGTTAATCACAAAAGAACAGTGATGTCAAAAGTATCAAAATACTCAGTCAAAAGAAATTAGAAATATGGTTGTTTGTGACATGTCAAACATGTACTTTTAAATATGTACATGTGTATTTGGACATCTGTTATGGATATATTTAAAATAAATGATAGACTGGTTACCATATGTGTTCCGTCCTGTAGTCCCAGCCCTCAGGTGGTGGAGACAAGACAATCAGTAGGGTCATGTCGTGTGAGGCAGTCTTAGAAACCCCAAGCCAATAAAATAAAATGCAATAATGAATAGCTGTTTTGGCACATTGTAGTTACACAGACTTAATGATATGAATAGAATGCAGCTAGGCATAGAGTTGTTGGAGGGATTGGAAAGAGTCTGAGAACCTTTCTTCAGGTTCATGGCACAAGGTTGGGAGGCTGATTTTAGGTTTGGTCCGAGTCCTAAGGAGCCTAACTCTTGGGAGCCAGACTCTTGTCTGCCACTTAGGTCTACCAAGTACTGCCAAAACTGCCTGGCTTTGATGAGGAATGAAGGAAGTAGTGAATGAGTGCTTGCTCGAATTTGCTTTAGTCCTCTCAGAGGTTAGCCTAAAGCAAGATACCATAAGATCCTGTGTGACTGGAGAGCCTTCAGGTAGCCGTGCTATGACAGACATGGGGACATGTGGGAATCTTCTGACATGTCTGTGTGTTTCCTCAGGTCACCCTGATCCAGATAAGTTTTCCTGGACAGACTACCTGCAAGCGACTCAAGCCAAGGCAGTACCTGCCAAAGCCTTTAACACGGTGAGTCCCTGTGGCGCTCACTCTCACCTTCACCATGTAGCAGGCAGGCGAGCCCTGCTGCTGCTGCTGCTGCTGCTGCTGCTGCTGCTGCTGCTGCACGATTCTAGTTCTTAAATCCAGCTTCAATTTTAGTTGACAATACAACGTTGGGACTTACTGGCTGTTGACCCTACATTCCAGCATAAAGGGTGATTCCTTATTGGGAATCACAGAGAAAGACCCAGAGGTGCTAACCTGTAGCATCCCATCAGCCACTGCAGGTGGAGAACTTGAGGCCAATTTCTCTGGGTCCCCTGAGAAGAAAACTCCACACAAGAAAACAAAGGGAATAGAAAACCCCTCAGCAACTAAACCAAAAGAGGCACAGGACCACCACCTATACCAAACTAATGGGAAATAACAACCCCAGGTCACTAATATCCATCAACATGAATGGACTCAACTCCCCAATAAAAAGACATAGGTTTACAGAGTGGATCCGCAAACAAGACCCTTCCTTATGCTGTATACAAGAGACACATCTAACTACGAAAGATGGACACTGCCTCAGAGTAAAGGGCTGGGGAAAGGTTTTCCAAGCAAATGGACCCAGGAAACAAGCTGGAGTAGCCATCCTAATATCAAACAAAACAGACTTCCAACTGAAGTTAATGAAGAAAAACAAAGAAGGGCACTATATACTCATTAAAGGGAATATTCATGAAGAGGAAATCTCAATACTGAACATCTATGCCCCAAATACAAAGGCACCTACTTTCGTAAAAGAAACACTTCTAAAACTTAAAGCGCACGTCGATCACAACACATTAGTAGTGGGAGACTTCAACACCCCACTCACAACAATGGACAGATCATCAAGACAGAAGACAGAGAAATATTGAGTCTAACAGAGATCATGAATCAAATGGACCTAACAGATATCTACAGAACGTTTCACCCAAACACAAGGGAATACACCTTTTTCTCAGCACCCCACGGAACCTTCTCCAAAATCGACCACATAGTTGGTCACAAGGATAGTCTCAATAGATATAAGAAAATTGAAATAACACCTTGTATCTTATCAGACCACCACGGAATAAAGCTGGTCTTCAACAGCAAAAGAATCAACAGAAAGCCTACACATACATGGAAATTGAACAGCTCCTTACTGGATGACCACTGGGTCAGGGACGAAATAAAGAAGGAAATCAAAGACTTCTTAAAATCCAACGACAATGAAGACACAACATACCCAAACCTATGGGATACATTGAAAGCTGTGCTATGAGGAAAGTTCATAGCACTAAGTGCTTTCAAAAAGAAAATTGTGACAGCTCATATTAGTGAACTAACAGCTAAGCTGGGTGAATTGGAAAAAAAAGAAACAAACACTCCCAAGAAGAGCAGAAGACAGGAAATCATCAAACTTAGAGCTGAAATTAACAACTTAGAATCAAAAAGAACTATACAAAGAATCAATGAAACCAAGAGTTGGTTCTTTGAGAAAATCAACAAAATAGACAGACCCCTAGCCAAATTAACTAAAAGGCAAAGGGAAAGAACACAAATCAACAAAATCAGAAATGAAAAGGGAGAAATAACAACAGACATTGAGGAGATCCAGAAAATATTCGGACATTACTTTAAAAATCTATATTCCAGTAAATTTGAAAACCTAAGCAAAATGGACAATTTCCTCGATAAATTCCACCTACCAAAACTAAATCAAAATCAGATTAACAGCTTAAACAGCCCAATAACACCTAAGGAAATAGAAACAGTCATTAATAATCTTCCAACCAAAAAAAGCCCAGGGCCAGATGGCTTTAGCACGGAATTCTACCGGACCTTCAAAGAGGAACTAACACCATTACTTTTCAAACTCTTCCACCACATAGAAACAGAAAGATCACTGCCAAACTCATTCTATGAGGCCACTGTCATTCTGATTCCTAAACCACACAAAGACCCAACAAAGAAAGAGAACTTCAGACCAATCTCCCTCATGAACATAGATGCAAAAATACTTAATAAAATACTAGCAAACCGAATTCAAGAACACATCAAAAGTATCATACACCATGATCAAGTAGGCTTCATCCCTGGAATGCAGGGATGGTTCAATATATGAAAGTCTATCAATGTAATTCACCACATAAACAAGTTGAAAGAAAAAAACCACATGATAATCTCGCTAGATGCAGAAAAAGCATTTGACAAAATCCAACACCCCTTCATGCTAAAAGTTCTGGAGAGAACGGGCATACAAGGACCATACCTAGAAATAATAAAGGCAATATACAGCAAGCCAGTAGCCAACATCAAATTAAATGGAGAGAAGCTTGAAGCATTTCCTCTAAACTCAGGGACAAGACAAGGATGTCCACTTTCACCATATCTCTTCAATATAGTACTTGAAGTCCTTGCTAGAGCAATAAGACAACTAAAGGAGATCAAAGGGATAAAAATTGGAAATGAAGAAGTCAAATTATCCCTATTTGCAGATGATATGTTAGTATACATAAGCGACCCCAAAAACTCCACCAAAGAACTCTTACAGCTGATAAACAACTTCAGCAAGGTGGCTGGATACAATATTAACTCAAAAAAATCAGAAGCCCTTCTTTATACAACAAACAAATATACCGAGAAAGAAATAAGGGAAACAACCCCCTTCACAATATCCACAAACAACATAAAATACCTGGGGGTAACTCTAACCAAGCATGTAAAGGACCTATATAACAAGAACTTCAAGCCCCTGAGGAAAGAAATGGAAGAGGCCTTTAGAAGATGGAAAGATCTCCCATGCTCATGGATAGGTAAGATCAACATAATAAAAATGGGTATCCTACCAAAAGCAATATATAGATTTAATGCAATTCCTATCAAAATACCAACACATTTTTTTATAGACCTGGAAAAAGCTATTCTCAACTTCATAGGGAACAACAAAAAGCCCAGAATAGCTAAATCAATCCTGTCCAATGAAAAAACATCTGGAGGTATCACCATCCCAGATTTCAAGCTGTACTACAGAGCAACAGTAATAAAAACAGCATGGTACTGGTATAGAAACAGACCAATGGATCAATGGAATCGAATTGAAGACCCAAACATGGACCCACACACCTATGGCCAACTAATCTTTGACAAAGAAGCCACAACCACACAATGGAAGAAGGACAGCATCTTCAACAAATGGTGTTGGTCCAACTGGATGTCCACTTGCAAAAGAATGAAATTAGACCAATACCTATCACCTTGTACAAAACTTAATTCCAAGTGGATCAAAGACCTTAACATAAGGCCAGCCACACTAAAGATACTAGAAGAAAAATAGGAGAAACCCTCGAACTCATTGGCACAGGTGACAACTTCCTGAACAGAACACCAACAACTCAGGACCTGAGATCAACAATCAATAAATGGGACCTCATGAAACTGAAAAGCTTCTGTAAGGCAAAGGACACTATCATTCGAACAAAATGGCAACCAATAGACTGGGAGAAAATCTTCACCAACCCCACATCTGATAGAGGGCTATTATCTAAGATCTACAAAGAACTCAAGAAACTAAATGCCAAGAAACCAAATAATCCAATCAAAAAATGGGAGATGGAGCTAAATAGAGAATTCACAAAGGAGGAATCCCTAAGGGCTGAGAGACACCTGAAGAAATGTTCAACATCCTTAATCATCAGAGAAATGCAACTCAAGACGACCTTGAGATTCCACCTAACACCTGTTAGAATGACTAAGATAAAGAGCTCAAATGATAGCGCATGCTGGCGAGGGTGTGGAGAAAGGGGAACCCTACTCCATTGCTGGTGGGATTGCAGGCTTGTGCAACCACTATGGAGGTCTGTCTGGCGATATCTTAGAAATCTAGGAATAACCTTGCCTCAGGACCCAGCCATACCACTTCTGGGTATACACCCAAAGGACCTCTCACGGAGACATAGGGAAGTCTCCTCATCTATGTTCATAGCAGCCTTATTTGTAATAGCTACAAATTGAAAAAAACCCAGATGTCCCTCAACTGAAGAATGGATTAAAATATTGTGGTACATCTATACAATGGAATATTACTCAGCTATAAGAAACAATGAAATCATGCAATTTGCAACCAAATGGATGGATCTAGAGAATGTCATCCTGAGTGAGCTAACCCAGTCTCAGAAGGATGCACATGGCATCTATTCACTTATAGTAGGATTTTAGCTATATAGTACAGGATATCTATACTACAACCGACACACCAATAGGAAAATGGACATCAATTTTTTTTTATCTTTTCCTTTTTCCTTCCTTTTTTCTTTTTTCTTTTCCCTTCTCTTTTTCCTCTCTTTTTTTGTTGATATTCTTTGTTTTTGTGGGTTTGTGTGTTTGTTGGTCTTTTCTTTAGTATTCCCCAAGTAGCAAGGAGAGACACCTTTCACTGGCAGTGCTGCCTCGTAGGTCCCTGGTGAATGAAGAGTCTCTTGGCCCTCAAATGACTCCTGATCTGTGGTGAGAGACTGTTAGGCAGGGACACTCCAGCCCAGAGGAACAAGACGGAAGGGTCAGGGCGTAGAGCCAGGGAGGGTGGGGCTGGGAAGCGGGAAAAGAGGACAATATGATAAGGATGTAACCTGAAGCAACAAACAAATAAAATTATTAACTAAAAAAAAAAAAAAAAAAAAAAAAGGGGCAGGTGGCACGGCTGAAACACTGTGAATGGAATAGAGGATACAGCCATTCGGCCTGGTTTTGCAGACCTCCAGGTGTCGAGAAGATTTGGAGCTAAGGTAAAATACAAGAGAATTGTGGTGTTGGCCCATGCCTTTGACTTTAGCGGAGACGGGGGGAGCACCGTAGAGTTGGTGGTCTTATGTATTCTGGAGTCATATGGAGCGGGGTGGTGAGGGTGCATACTCTTGGTCACACCATTCAAGAAGAGTACACCCTTGGTCCCAGCTCCCAGCACACTGGAGACAGAAACGGGCAGATCCCGGAGCTCAGCCTGATGCAGGGCAAACTCTAAATAGAGAAAGACTTCGATCCAGGAGTGGTGGAACACATCTTTGATCCCTTCAGATGGGAAACACAGGTCTCTGATCCCAATAATTAGAGTTCAGAGACACACACATGGGATTTGGAGGGACCTAGGTTTGGAGGCTACTTACAAAAGGCCTTCTCGATGCAGGCAGATTGTCCTTTATATACACTAGAGCTGGTTTAGCTCCAAGGTGACAGAATGATTTTTTCTTTAACCCGGATTGAAAGATAACGCTTTGTATGTTGTCAGAAGGACAAATTTGCTTCAGGAGAAGTACTACCTAGCCCCCCCGCAAAAAAAAACGAGAGCAATTGTCCCAGGGTTGGGATTGGGACAGGGCTCTGTTTTTATCTTTCCAGGAGAATCGAAGCGTCCGTTAGGGGAGCCCGGGGACGGCTGGACAGCGGAAACCTCAGCAGAGAGTAGAATCAGGCACCAAGGAGGACAAGTGACCCAGTTGATTCTGCCTGGCAGACTTCCTCAATAGCTGTCTCCATCGGAGGCCTGCAACCACCAGGACAATCCAGTGTCGCAGTGAACCTCAGTGAAGCCTGCAAGATCAGCTTCTGCCTACAAACCCCCTAGGTCATCTAAACAGCTGAGAACAGAAGGACTGAACATAAAAGGAGTGTACTAACATTTTTAACCAATTTTTCCATTTGGGTTCAGGCCCCAAACAGGTCTACTACAACCCAAATCAGCAGGAAGTCACTTTAAGAGAGTGACGTCCCATGCCCAGAGGGTGGGGAAGGTGTTTCTCCGCCCTTCTTTTTGGTTATTTGAAGGATAACTGAAAACTCTGATATTTAAGGGAAGAGATTACAAGCTGATAAATGGTCCTGTTTAATGGGTTTTGGAGGTTAGCCCCAGGGACTTCCTACTTTTCCTTTCCTGTATCCTTCTTCCTCTCCTATGTAGGAGTGCATAGGCTTGAGAAAAATGAGATATAGACATAGCACAGGAAGGTCCAAGAAGAAGGGGCAGATTATTGAAAATGCCCTTATACCTTTGTATATTGATACAAAATTAGTAGTTTATTAGGCTAAAGTGGTATTGACCATTGTTTATTGTGCAAAAATAAGATTGTATTGGATTACATCGGTATTGATCTTTGTATATTGATACAAAATTAAGATTATAGTTGGCCACAATGGTATTGACCCTTGTATATGGACGTAATATTAAGATTGTATTGGGCTACATAGGCATTGATCTTGGTATATTGATACATAATTAAGAGTATATTTAACCACAATTGAATAGATCTTTGTATATTGATACAAATTTAAAGGTAACGCTTCCTAATGGTATCATACCTAGAGATACTTAAAAATAAAATGTGAGACTCTGGCCTCTTGATACCAACCGTCTAAAACGGTCTAGGATAGTTAAGTAAAACAAACTCCTAGTCATGCAAAAATGTCACTTTGTTAGCTAGTATGACAGTCTATCACAGATATTCTCTAAACTACCCAGTAATCAAGTTTCTAAGAGACAAGCAACATTTGCTTATCTAAATACAAGAGATGGATAGGGCATCTTCAAATACCCCAAGAGATCTGCAGAATATGGCATTCAAAGATGTTATCTTAAATTAAGATTTTCTTTTCTTTTTTTTTTGATATCGAGACATATCAGCTCCTGACCGCACCCCCTATTCTACTCCAAGTAGAAGATAAGCATCGAAGAACCTCCACTGTAAGATGGTTGAATTAGTGGCAAGCCTATCTCTTGGCATGAAAAAACCCCTTGCACCAACTGCAGACAGACTGCTGTCCAAAAAGGACAAAACTTGGTAGCAGGGAAGTCGACAGCCTAACTCGCCAAGACAGGGTAGATAAGTCCTTCATAATCCCTGCTCTACAACAAATGTCTGTCAGAGAAACAGGACCCAAAGGCTGAAGACTGATGCAGGAATGTATGGAGAGAAAATGCGAACTGTCCAGGCAGTCATTGGTATGTCCTTTCTTAGTTTTGGAAGCTGCAGGCCCTGCACTTCCTATATAAGCAGATATATTTACCCCTCTCAGGTCTCTGAGATGGTTGAAGAATAGACAGCTAGAGTCTCATAGTTAAATTTTGAGTTGTTTAGGAATCAAGAGGGTGTTATAGATCTAAGAAGATACTCTTAAAAGTGTGTTGCAAGTTAGTATGAATGTTGAGTCAGATATAGACCTTTAAACTCATGGAGATGGTTAGATAGTAGAATGTTAAAGTCAGGGGCCAAATATGTATAAACTGGACTTTGGGGAGGTATACTGGGCCATTTAACTCTCATAAATGTGGCATATTTATATCTGTTGTTTTGTGTAATACTTACTGTTATAAGAGAAGGGACCATCTGTTGGACTGAAAGGGGAAACTTCTGGGGGGAAGAGGGTAGAAGGGCAGGATAGGAAGGGGGAATAGGTAGGGGTTTGTGACTGAGATGTAACTTGAAGAAAAAAAATAAAGTGTTTATAAAAAAAAAGATATACCTTAAACTTAAAAGAAAAAAAAAGGAAGAGGATGTGGGTTTGAGGGTGGGAGGGTGGGACTGGAGGGGGAATAGGGAGGGGACTGCGATTGAGATGTAACTTGAAGAAATAAAAAAGAAAGGGAAAAAAAAGAAGAAATATTTGTGTTCTAAATCAGTGGTTTTTAATATACTATTCCATTCCATATTCTAATTGTTTCCTTCCCAATGCAACTTACCTCCTTCTTTTTTTTTTTTTTTGAGACAGCATACTTCTATGTAGCCCTCACTGTCCTAGAACTTTATATAGACCATGTTGCCCTCGAACCCACAGAGTTCCACTTGTCTCTGCCTCTTAAGTGTTGGGATTAAAGGCTGATTTTAAAAAATGTTTATTTGTTACTTCAAGTTACATCTCCATCACAGTCCCCTCCCTCCACCCCAATCCTTCACCTTCCCACCCTTTCCCCTTTCTCCCAGAACTCATAATTCTTTTTTTTAAATAATTAGGCCACAGTTATAAAAATTATAAAGTATAACATACTTTCCCAATGTCCAGTCCACACATATTTGGCAAATGATATTAATATTCTATTATCTATCTGTCTCTATGAGTTTAAAGTTCTATACCTTATTCATTTTCCATCCTAACTTGCATTACCAACTTAAAAACATCTTCTTAGAAATAGAACATCATAAATGTTTATCTTTAATCAGCACTGTATATGGAAACTTCTCAGATACCTAATTATATTGACATAGTCTGTATACTAGATATAGTAATGATTTCAAAAGAAAATATACTTCAATAAACGTTGTGGTGAAGTTTTCCAGATACTGAAAAATGGCTTAGTCATTTATTACTCACATATTATAGAGTTTTATTTTCCTGTTGCTACTCCTAGACTTGAGGAATTCAATATAACTTTCATTTCCCATAAAGTCATCCAAACACTTTTCATGCAAGGTTGCTTCTGAAGCAAAGCCTTTGGCTAACCTATAAAAACTGTTGGAGTAATCTCACTTTTGACTGCTACATTTCCATAGTATAGTGATTCCCTTGACCGAGGGGTTTGCATACTATTTTGTTTTCTGTTTGTATTTTTATTATTGTGAAATCTTGGTCCCAAATATTTTAAGACTTAAACCTAATGTTGTAGATGAGAGAGTGAAAGAATAACACATGGTTAGATTTTAAAACAGTTTTTAAGTGGAACTTAAGCATCTTTAGTTTAATTTAGAAATTACCATGTTTATCTTTTTGAGTGTTTTGCTAAATAAATGCATTGCCTCTTAAGCCACACAGTTTAAATGGGCAATGAGGACAGTAAACAATATCTTATTTTATATTAATTTCAGAAAAAATTTAAACTAATGGAGAAACTGTAGTAAGAAGCTTTTCAAACCTTGATGTGATCATTGATAAATTCATAACTGAATGTGTCCTTATGTCTTACGGCTGTATCTAAAATGGTTAAAGGTTTTCTTTTTTTTATACATTTTCATAACACTGATTTGAGAATGTGTATAAAGTCCTATGTACTCTTAAAACCAAATCCCAACACTCCTCCATTGCTGGTAGGAGTGCAGGCTTATACAACCACTATGGAGGTTAGTCTGGCGATATCTTAGAAAACTTGGAATAGCTCTGCCTCAAGACCCAGCCATACCACTTCTGGGTATACATCCAAACGATTCCTTACCAAACCACAAGGATATATTCTCATCTATGTTCATAGCAGCCTTATGTGTAATAGCTAGAAACTGGAAACAACCCAGATGTCCCTCAACCGAGGAATGGATAAAAAAACTGTAGTACATCTACACAATGGAATACTACTCAGCCATCAGAAACAACTAAATCATGCAATTTGCAGCCAAATGGATGGAACTAGAGAAGCTCATCCTGAGTGAGCTAACCCAGACTCAGAAGGATGCACATGTCATCTATTCCCTTATAATCGGATTTTAGCCATATAGTACAGGATGACTATACTACAACCAATGCACCAAAGGGAACAAGAACATAGTCTTTGTTACCTGTTAATGAGACACTTTGTCCTAGTGGTGCTGCCTTGTAAGCCCCCAGTGTATGAGGAGGCTCTTGGCCTTCATATGACTGCTGAACTGGGGCGGGGACTGTTATGTATGGACACTCCCCTCCAGAAGAGTGGGATGGAAGGGTTAGGGGTTAGAGCGTGGGAGGTTGGGACTGGGAGGGGCAGCAAGAGTACACACTGCGATGAAGATATAACCTGAAGTAATAAACATTAAAAAAAATCCCAACTTTGCTAAAGATCTGTATGTTTACTGCACAACCCTGATGCTGGGGACAGAGCAGTGGGCACCTGGCTACTGGTTTTTCACTGACGTGTTGCACTGTGATATTGCAGAGGGCTCCACATGGCTTTGTGCCAAACATGAGGCTGGAAGCTGTGGACAAGCGAAACCCCCGGTTGATTCGTGTGGCTACTGTACAGAGGTTGATGAGCACAGAGTAAAGGTATGCTTTCTCTCATTGTATCAACCTCCCAATATTTCTTCATGTTGCCATCTCCTTTATCTTACTCGGTTTTTAATTCTAATGCAGAGTAGTTTTCTGTGGAGAAAGGACATTATGGATCTGGCCTCAATGACTGTCCTTAGTACATAGAGGATGCTAGCTAACAGTTTCCCTGAGGCAGGAGGCCACATAGCTCATGGGAGTCTGTCTACAGGGAGCTGCTTTCAAACCCCCCCCCCCCCACCACACACACACAGCTGCTTTTCTTTCTCCTTGCATGTCTTTGAGTATTTCTGTGTGAAATCAACAACCTTTGGGGTGGACAGGGCCATCACTAAGAAGGATTGAAAATATTTCTACTTGGATGTTAAGTAATTAAAAAAGATTTTGTCTTCTTTTTTGTTGGCATTTTCAAGTTTTTCTTGAAATTGTTGTCCTAATTTCTCCAAGGCTTTGTTTTCTGCTTTTGATATAAAAACAAAACAGAATGAACTTCGGCCACTGCAGCAGAAGTTGGAGCTGACTCAAGAGGTTGATGAGCAGCCTTCTCTGTGGCCCTTGTTGAAGACACACCTTTGAAATGAAAATTTCCTAAGATAAAATCATTTGTTTTTATACAGAAAGCAGAAAGCATTTGATCTTGTAAGGAATAACTGTTAAAAACAATTTTCCTTCCAAGGACAGTTTGTTTTCAGAGTAATAAAACCAGTGAAATAACGGATTTTAACAGGCATTATATTAGATATATATTTGGTTGATATCAGTTTAATACAATATAAAGGAAACTTTATTTCATTTGCTTTATCTTAAATTTGAATGATTTGTT
The DNA here is from genome assembly GCA_907164525.1 of Lophiomys imhausi. Taxonomy (NCBI): domain Eukaryota; kingdom Metazoa; phylum Chordata; class Mammalia; order Rodentia; family Muridae; genus Lophiomys; species Lophiomys imhausi. The sequence continues at coordinate 2,549,539 of CAJQZJ010000184.1, forward strand.
TTATATAGTTACAGGTACATGAGTTTGGTGAAATTCAGAGACAAGTGTGGGGTCTCAGCTGAGGTCATCAGGGGCACACATGGCCGGGCTCCTTGTTTTTCTGACAAATAAAGTAAGAAGTGTGTTCAGGAAACACGTAGCTGTTGTCTCCCATAATACCTTGCTAGCAACACTGGATATTAAATTTCCTTCTAAGTGTGGTATTGAAGGCATCACTTTGGCTCTTCACTGTTTACTTCCTGGCGCTCAGGGTGGAAGTACACTGCTTACCACATAGCCTCTGAAATAGCTTCACATTTATAACTGTCATGTTCAGTTAATAGCTTTCATTTTAAATTTATTGCCTATCAGTTTTAATAACATACAAAAATGATCCAGATTGTTATTTAAGAACTACTTTATTGATATTCCTAAGAAATATATTCCGGTGTACACTTGATCATTTGTTGCTGGCTTATTATGTGAACATATTGAATTAACTTATTTATTATCTTAAAATGTAATTTGAAAAACTTTATCTACTTGAGCGAATTTATTATATTTCTAATTTACCATCTCAGTATTTAGCTTTTAAAATCTTTGGGGCATTTAGCTGATCATTGCAAAGCAATATCTCAATTTTCTCCTTATTCTTTGTCATTCATGGAAATTGTCCTTATTGGAGGAAAAAATAATTAAAGAATTTGAAGTACTTGTGAGCCATAATTGCTATTTCTGTGGTCTTGGGAATAATAGAAGGCCTTTAGGATTTTAAAGTTAAAATAAAATATGTTCATGGAAGTGGCTACCTTACATACCATGCAGTCTATCACAGTGTACAGTGCTGAGATACAGCTAAATGTCTTCAGCTCTCACAGCCAGCCGTGGCCTTTCTTGTTGCCTGTGTTTTTGGGTCAGGCTGATCTCTACTCTCTGCTTCCTTCAGCCAAACCCACAGATGGGTGATGCTTGTCTTGCCCTATAAGGTACAGGGAGATCCCTGAGATGACAGTTTTCTAATACGACCCAAGGGTCAAAGTGTTAACTCAAAATCTGTCCCTCAGTGTCCCTCCAGAGGGAAAGTATTAAAATGAAGGTTGGATTTTTCCCTAGACAATCATAGAGGCTGAAGGTCTTGGGCAGGGGAGAAAATATTTGAAGATTTTTGACTTCTTGTATTACTGAAATTACTGAAATATATTCTCAGTCATTTCTACAGTCCTCAGCTGATGTGATGATCCCATCATTCTGTGATTTTTCTCCTGCAATGTCAGTGTCTTTGTGATACTTCTTATGTACTGGCCCACAGTAGACAGTATTCGTGTGGAGGAGGAATGTGGAGGAGGATCAGCACTGAATGGACTGTGGGGTTCTGACTTCCACTTGCAGGTGTGAAGCTCTTTCCTCATCCTGAGCCCTTTCATAATCAATCCTCTATTGGAAATCTTCTTTTCTTTATCTTTTCTTTTTTTTGCAAAATGTGTCAAGAAATGCCACAGATTGATCTGGGTTTGACCTCTTCTTCTGACTCTCTTAACTTTGCGATTGATTTGGTAATGTTACTCCAGTGGCATGTCGTTATTATAGTGGTATACAAAGGAACCACAGTAGATACATTGGCAAAGGTTCCGGGACTTAGACTGCAATGATGGTTCACAGCTCTCGCTGGTAAATGTGCACGTGTTTACGGACTCTAAGCTCAGCATATTTTCCAGTGGATTACTACAGTTGTATCTTCACAACAACTCTTTTGAGAAGATTTTGTCTCTGCACTGCAGTTGATGAGGAGAAATTAAGTAATAGAAGCATAGTTTTGGAGAGCTAATCTCCAAGCCAACTTTTCCTACGCTTTCACTTTAGCTCCTAGCAGGGGTAAGCTGTTGGGAGCCCGTCAGTGCTTCCGGGATGGATAGTCCGCAGCCAGATTCAAGGGCAGGTCTTTTCTGTTCACGCTCCTCTCATGCTGGCTGTCTGCGTTACATTCTAAGACTATCCATTTAGCCAACTGTGTCTCTCCAAGAGGTCAGATGTGAGGTTTTACTTGCCATGATTGGCTATTAGGGTGACATTTTCCCTCTATGTTGAAGACTGGGCTTATTAATTTCCATGGTTACTCTCAAATAAATATTTATGATGGACTTGGTGCTTCTTGTTCAATTTAGAGCCAGCCATTATGTTTAGTAATTATTCTTTTGTTTGGCTACACACTGTACTCTGCTATATCCGAAAGCCCATTACTGTCATCTTATCAGGAAATGCACATTAAACAACAGTAGATGGATGGGTAGTTTAAGGAAGTTTAGACTATATTCAGGGGCAAAGAATATTCATCTATGAGAAAATACAAAGGGGGGATTTAAAACAGAGTAATATTTGATAAATATTTGCTCTGTGGGAACTGAAGCTAAGCTGTGAAATAAATTATAAATGAATCCCAAATAGATGCTTTAGGAAGTTCTCCTGAATCATTAATAAATTGGGTCTCTTCAGCAAACCTTTTCATATTTAATGCATTAACTGGATGTATTAGTGCTCTTTCTAAATGAAATAAAGAGACTATTATCAAGGAAAATTGCCATGGTAAGTTGTCCACTTACTTGACTAGAAATTATTTTGGAACTTGGATTAGACAAATAAGTTGAAAATCTTTTGATTCAAAGACTCTGTAGGTGAATTAACATAAAGAGGTCCAAACATAAGTCAGCAAGAGCTCACTTAATTGACAGCTGCCTGTACTTGACCTATCTTGGTTAAGAAGTCCTGGTTAAGGGTCGGGGGGGGGGGCAAGATCCGGCATAGATCATCCCACTTGCCAAAGTTTCTTTCTGGGATGCATTCCTGGAAATGTTTTTGAAACAGGATAGAAGGAGATGCTGATTTTAGAAATGACTGTTCTTAGAGTTGCAAACTTGTAATTAATGGCCATTATTGTGTCACAATAATTGATGACTGTCTTCATTTGGGAGGAAGACTGAGACTTTTCAAAAGTATTATGACCAATTGATGAGAAGATAATTTTTAGAGTCGGTGAAGCTATAAATTACCGGTAACCCCATTGTCTAGAAAAGTTGAAGCAGGTAGAATGTCGCAGCTGGTGAAGACATATTAGTGTAGATGCAATTATCATAAAGAGCAGTCATTGTAATTAATACTCACGATGCTTTCCTCCTCAGCCACAGTCCAGTGCTGACTTCACATGCTGCACAAATTCTCATTCTCCAGCCCCCTGCCGTCACCCTGGATTGTGCATGAAGCTGAGGGAGCTGGTGCAGGAAATTTAAATAACAGGGGCATGCAGTGCAGGGCACTGGTATCCTGGATCCTTATTAGTCCAAGCCTCTAACTTAGGGGCAGCATCTTTTCTGCGAAGTACCAGAGAGTGGCTGTTTCTTATTGTGATCTTGGGATAAACCATGTGTTCAGTGTCCCCATGGACAAATCCAGAGGGATGGATGTGATTCCAACTGGGTCCCACAAAATAGTCATATGCAGTAAAATATTCTTATACTTTTTGCTAGAGCCACTTTTAACTTGAAGTATAAAGAAGAACAGCTGGCAGTGGGACCCTATTTGTGCTGTGGGTTATAATATGACAGCTCCTGTCTTGACATGGGGTCTTGAGGGAGGTGAAGGCCTTGCCATCTGCACCTCAGGTAGCTTTATATCCTTGAAAATTTCTTCTGTTTGATTATTGAAGCAAATGAGACCTGCTTTTCCTTTTCAATCTAGTTTTAAATATTTTTTTCAGTTAAAAGAAGTATGAGATGTGATGTTTCCTATCTAATTGATAACATAGTTTTAAAAGAAATACATTTTCCCAATATAAAATGATTCTTATTCATAATTATATTTTCAGTGTGAATACAGCCCAGCTCCCAAAATGATGCATAATCACTCACACTGTATGCTCACCTATCAACTAGACCATATTCCTCCCAACAAATGTAGGGAGAGAGTTACCTTTTAGACTTTTATTAAAGGTATTATACTTAGAATAGAAACAAAGACCAGATAGCCGAATGCATGACTGCCATGGAGGTGAATTGTCAAGACTCCCCAGGAGCTCCCTCATGCATGCAGCTCACTCCAGTGTTACTAGCTGTCCTGAGAGACCAAGCAAGTGTGGCATGACTATTTGGCTGGAGGCTTCATCTGAGTCATGAGGCTAGCTTGACTAGAAATAGAACAGTTCACAGCTTTCTGTGCAGAGCACTGTCTATGTAGAAACTTAAGTAAAATTTAAGAGTGTTGCAGCCCTTCTTTCAGAGTTATGTGTTTCTCAGAGCATTTCAGGACTGCTACAGATTACACAGCTGCAAGGTGGACATGGGCACCCATAGAAATACTTGATGGTGGCTGTGTTTGGGGGTTAGTGGGTGCTTGTGCTTGAATAAGGACCTCATTTTATTCCAATCAGTCTTAAACTAATAAGACAGGCTGTCTATAATCTATATTATCATTTCATTCAAACAGTATGAGACCCTTGACCCACTGGCAGGGAAGCATATCATTCCTTACCCACAAGGCCCAGTGCAGGATGACACTGCTTCAGAGCACATAGGGGGTTTGCTGGACTTTACTTTGGAAAGTAAACAACACATCCCCTGTTGTTCTGCTGAGCTTCTAGAAGTATGACTTCCATCTAGCTGAGGTCCTGACACTTCCCATGCCCTTGCTAATACTGACGCTTAACTCGTCATGCTGGACATTGCCTCTTCTCAAGTCCTGCTTTACCACACTCTATTCCTACACTGAAGGACCATCTCTCAAAAATAAGTAACTGAACAAAACCACTCTGAGGCAGACTGAGAAGGCACAATTGAGAACTTCCCCAGCCCTTTCCAAGACAGGTGTCATTTCTTGTAGTAGGCCCAGACAGAGATTATTTGCTCTTTGCCGTCTTACAAGCTCCTGTCCTGCCTGGCCATGAATACTTATCTAATGACTTAAAGACAAAGACAGACATAATATCACTTTCAGCCTTAAAAGTGAATTCAAGATCTTGGCATGGTGATACATACCTTTCTGTAATCCTCATACTTGGGAAATGGGGGCAAGAAAATCAGGAGAGGTCAAGGCCAATCCCAGCTGCACAGCAAGTTCCAGGCCAGCCTGGGCTGCATGAGACTCCATCTCAAAAACAACAAACAAGCAAACAAACACAATCAAGCAGAAAAAGAATTCAAGGAACTCTGTTTGACAAATCCATTTGTCTTAACCATCTTGAAGAGGACAAACCAATTATTAGACATACTTCTTTGGTGTGTCTTGTTTTCTCTGCAAATCTCTGGACCATTCTTTAGATAAATAATTTTTTTATAGAACATTATATGTACATAAATCCTAAATTTCATTTCTTTTCACTCCACTCACTAGCTACAGAGAACTGTTCTAATTATTTTGCAGGGTTTAGAAGCTTGGCATCTGTGTTATCTCAGAGTCTGTAGAACATGCATCCAGTCCCCTTTTCAGATTCTCCAATGAGAAGCCTGGTGTTATTCTAATGGGTTTGCCTTTATATCTTTCTATGTTAGTTTGTCTTCTTCCCTTCAATCTTTAAATATCCTTTGGATTTGTTGTTGTTTGTTGATTTGGTTGGTTGGTTTTTGTTGTTGTTCTGTACGTATAATGTTTTGATTATTATGTGTCATGATGAATTTCCTTTCTGGTCCTGAGTGCTTGATGTTCTGAATGCTTTTTGTACTTTGATTTTTTTAGGCTGGGGATTTCTTTCCTATGATTTTGTTAAAGTTATCTTCTGTTCCTTTGTTCTAAGCTTTGTCTCTTTCCTATACTCCTGTTATTCATTGAGTTGTTATTTTCATAGTTCCTGAATTTTTTGGTGTTTGGCCTGGATGGACTTCTAAAAAATTAACATTTTCTTTGACTGAGGTATCAGCTTCTTTTATCTTGCCTTCAACAACTGAGATTCTCTCTTCCATCTCTTGTACTGTCTTTGTGAGGTTTTTTATTTGACATCCTAAATTTTCATTTCCAGTTTTATTTCAGGTTGGATTTGTTTTTCTTAGTGATTCTGTTTCTATTTTCATGTCTTGAACTATTTTCATTATTTTATTAAACTGTTTCTTTGTATTTTCACAGAGTTCACTAAGGGATTTATTCATATCCTCTTTATGGTCCTTGAACATATTCATAATCACTATTTTGAGATAGTTTCCTTGTGATTCAGCTATATTGCATTTTTCAAGCCCTACTGTAGTAGGGTTAGTTGGTTTTGGTGGAAGCATATGTGTCTTGATTGCTCATGCTTATATTTTTATGCTGGGGTTTGGGCATCTGGAGTAAATGGTGTTTGAGGTATTTCTTCTTGCTGCTATGTGATCTTGAATATTTAGGGTGGGCATTCTATTATTTGGTTGCTGTTGCCCTCTCATAATCCTAGGCAACTGTGGTAGGTATGGGTTCCATGGTTCAGAGTGCTTCTGCAGTTTGGTGGTTGACAGAAAGGAGCAGAGATGGGCCAGGAGGAAAGACTGAGAGGGGCCTCAGGAAAGAACAAGGACGATTGGATCTGTACCAAGAGGTGGATTCCCCAGGTTGTTGAGGAGTGTCAGAAGGAGGTGCTCTTCAAGAGGGCTGTGTTAGGACACAGGATAAGTCTGGAGATACAAGGATGAAAGCACTGGGGAAAATCTGGCTCTGCACCAAGAGGTACAGTTTTCAATGAATGGAGTTGGGGTGGGAGGCAGGCCTCTTGCAAGCAGGCTGCTACAGGACTCAGGTTAAGTCAGAGAGGTTCTAATGGAGGACAGGAAGGATAGTGACAATTGCCTATCTAAAAGGCAGCCCAGTGTGGCCAGATTGCTTTATATCTTTACTGTTGTTTTTTGGCACCAGAATGCAAGCAAGCGGAAGGACATGTTCTGTCTTAATTTGCCAAGTATTTTGGGTCTCTAGTGTCACTTCAATAGTAACCAGCATTATTTTTATTAATTTTTAGTTGGAAAATAAAATATGGCTATTATTATATATTATAACATATATAATATATAGTCAAATATATTTAAATCTACATTAGCCTAGAGGCAAGAATGTGGGATATATTGTCCTCTCTTAGACACCTTCTTCTCACCACTTAATTGTTTTTCTATTTTCAGAATATGTATGTACACACGCACGCACACACGCACACACACACACACACACACGCACACACACACACATACACACACACACCTCACATATGAGACAGCTAAATAGGTTCTATATCTTGGTTTTTATGAATAGTGCTGCAGTAAGCATTATGATACGCCAACGTAGATTCCTTTGGGCGTATATTCAGGAGAGGTGTACCTGGATCATGTGGTAGTCCCATTGTAGATTTATGAGGAACATTGACACTGATTTCCATAGTCACTGTAAAATTTGTATCCCCATTAGTAATACATAGGTTCTCTTCCACAGGCCCTCACAGGCTTTTGCTGTTTTCGTGATGACACTCATTCTGACTGGGGTGAGATTGGGTCTAATTGTAGTTTTAATTTATGTATCCATGATGATTTAAGGGTGACCACCATTCTCCCCATATTTATTGGCTGGTTGTGTTTCTTCTTTTGAGATCCACTTAAGGGGCTGTCAGTCCTCCATTGTATATTTTTGATACCTTGGAGAAAAGAAAAAAAAGGGAAAAAGAAAAAAAATGGTAGTGATAGTCACAATGCTTTATTTTCTGTGGTTCCTTTTGGGTTGGTCTGTATGTGTGTTTTCATGCATTTCCAGGTAATGTACAGTTTTGTCAACACGGGTCTGTGGTGTAGTTTGAGATCAAGTATCTTGATAACACTGCCCCTCATTCGTGTGCTTAGTTTAGGATTGCTTTCTCTGTTTGGCCTGTTTGCACATGCATATGGATTTTAAGGCCACCCCCATTCTTGACTCTCAGTCTGTATTTTTTTGGCAGTGAGTTGTGTTTGTTGGAGACAAAAGACAGCCATACTTGTTTTATAATCAAAACAGATAATCTTTGGTCTAACTGGAGAACTAGAACACTTTACAAGTGTGCATGGTCCTTACTGAGAGATTTACTGATTTCTGTAATTTTTTTGGTTGCTTGATTTCTTTTCTTTCGTTTATGCCCCATTCATTTAGGGATACCCTGGCTTACTGAATAGGACTTGATTGATTTTTATTGTCCTTAGTTTTCCTTTCCTTTCCTTTTTAATGCACATTTTTATTATAATGTTTATTTATTACATTAAGTTACATCTCCATCATAGTACCCTATTTTCTACCCCTCTCAGTTCTACCCTCCCACCTTCTTCTCCCTCTCCCACCCATCCCACTCCTCTGATGTGGAGTGTACCTACAAATTAGCCCCTCTCAGTTCAACAGTTATATGAGGGCTAAGAGCTTCCTCTTGCACTGGGGGCCTACGTGATAGCACCCCTAGGGCAAATTACCCCATTGATAGGGAACAAACTCTGTGTTCCTGATCTTTTTGGTGGTTGGTTGTAGGATAGTTATCCTGTACTATATGGCTAAAATCCAATTATAAGTGAACAGATGCCATGTGTATCTTTCTGGGTCTTGGTTAGCTCACTCAGGATGAGCTTTTCTAGTTCCATCCATTTGGTTGCTAATTGCATAATTTCCTTGTTTCTGATGACTGAGTAGTATTCCATTGTGTAAATGTACCAAAAATTTTTAATCCATTCATCAGTTGAGGGACATCCTGGTTGTTTTCAGTACCTACCAATTACAAATAAGGCTGTTGTGAACATAGATGAGGATAGGTCCTTGTAGTTTGGTGAGGAATCGTTTGGGTGGATACCCAGAAGTTGTATGGCTGGGATTGAGGTAGGGCTATTCCATGTTTTCTAAGATATCACCAGACTGATTTCCACAGTGGTTGTACAAGTTTGCATCCCACAGAATCTGTTCTTTTCTGTGTTCTCCTCGAGACAGTCATTCTCTGTGTGTAGGACTCCTTTAAGTAATTCTTTCATGCTGGCTGATGAGCACAGATTGCTCTAATTTGTGCTAGTCTTGAAATGTCTTGTTTCTACATTAAATTTAAAATATATCTTTGCTGGATGTATCAATACTGGCTGGCAGGTATTTACTTTCAGGGTTTGAAATACATCATCCCATGTTTATCTAAATTTAGGAGCCTATGAGATGGAGGAGCAGTTTATGTACATTTCCTGGAAAGTAGTAAAGAAATGTCTAGCTGCCTCAGATATGTTCTATATGTATCTAATTGACCCAGATACAATTATTTTTCTGGGTCAAGCTTGGTGAACTGATGTGTTTACTGGGGTTACTGGGAGAGGTGTAAATGACCAACATTACCAAAAATCTCACAATAGCATGGGTCTGTGACTCACAAAAGCCTCATCACCAGGGCCCTAACTCCAGTCAACCTGTAACCTACTACATATTCTTAACACCCCAAAGACCACATGCAGCTCAGGCAGGATTACATGCAGCAAGGGGCAAAGAAGCAATGTCTAGAATCTCAGGTGACAGTCTAAAGACCCTTCCTACCCTTGTGTAAATGGTAATAGGAACAGCCTTGTCAAGATCTCATGCACACACTTGAATATCAGATAGGAATGGCTAAGTCATGCCTGAAGGACTGTTTTACTACAGGTAGTCAGTTAAGTCGGAGACATTTTGTTTATCCTGTTCAATCTGGTACTGAACCCAGACTGTTCATTGCTATGGCCTCTGGGCCACCAGACTGGTGATTGTCCTTGCTTACAGGCCCCTGGGTAGCTCACTCTTAAACCGTAGATTCCCCTTTAGATGGTACCTGGCTACGGCCCTCCAAGACATGCAACAGGAGAAATTGGTTCTGGTGTCCATAACCAAATGTGGTAGTGGAGTCACTGTTTTACCAAATCCCCTAATTGAATGGTTAGCCTACTAGAATTGTGGATCTCCATGAGGTTAGTGCTTCCAGGTTTTGGGTTTTTTGTTGTTTGTTGGAGTCTTTTTGGTAGAGTACCTAATTGACCTCTGGGATTCCTCCTCTTGTCTTTCCTGCTTCCCCTCCCCTGACCAGACAGACACCTGTACCTCAGGAGTCATGTATCTCAGGCTCATGTTTGCCATGCCCCCCTTATAGTTCTCTGCCAGTTTCTGTTGCCCAGTCCCCACCTTTGTGACTTCTGGTCCTTCCCCCCTTCCTTTCTTTGGGATAGAGTCTATTCTTTGTTCTACTGTCACTTCTCATTCACCATGTCGTGTCGTGTGGAAGCAGCTTCCAGTCCACCACTCTTTCCTAGAGGTTCCTTAGCTCACATCTCATGAGTGCTTATCAAACATTTGAATGAGCATGAGTTATAACTGAAAACATACTGATAGATTGCTCAGTAAATCACCATTTAGTAAGGATTATTTGTTACTTTCAATATATGCAAAACAAATATTCATTAGTCTTGCATTAATTACATGTATTCGAAATATTCCTTTTTAAAAAATAGCTATTTGTAAGACACATGAGAAACTATTCATTGGTGACTTTGTGCCCCTAGTATATTTTTAATAAGCACTGATTATTAGTCATAAACATGACTAAGGATTATGTAACATGTGAGTAATTTAAATCATGCATTATTTCATTGTAGACTATGTTTTCTTTCCAGAAATATTGATATAGTGAATCATGGTAGAATTTCAACACTACCAAAGAATCAGGGCCATTATGCGAACATTATACTAATAACATATGACAATAGGTTGTTATTGTCTACAGTGGGACTGTAGAGTCATAATGGACACATAATGGGTAATAAATGGTATTCTGAACAGTAATAGTCGGTAGTGACTTTCCAGTAATAATATTCTCCTTCTCTTAAAATAATATAATAGTAATGTCAAAAGCTGCCAGCGTCAGAAAGGGCCCAGATTGTATTTCCAGCTTGGCACTCTTCCCTTGTCTAAAGACATCTCGAGACCTAAGTTAATCTTTCTACTCTATAGCCAAGCCCGAGAGTTCTTCTAATTGGTAGTCCTAGCAGAAGACTCAGTGTCTTCTGAGCGTGGTGTTTCCAATTTATTCAATTATAGAACTCCCCCTACCCAAAAGTCATAATTGATTGATTTTATGAAAAATACTGTTACAACTCTTTCATCATAATCCACACTATTTCTAATTTCTGCCCAGGTTTCTGGTGATAAAGCACTTGTATGTACACTTTGCTGTTGTCCTGGAAAGGCTTGAATTCCAGCCTCCATGAATGTCCTCAGAGCCTATGTACCACTCGTCAGTGTCCTTGAGTTTGCACCAATGACTTGTTCTTGCAGCTTCCTCCTGCCAGAGTGTGTTTGGCTCATCCCTTTGCAGGCAGTTTTGCCAAAGCTTGTGAATACTCTTGTGAAATACTCCTGAAGTTTCTAGCTGCCCTCAGGCTCCTAGATATGTCAGTGTGAACCCTGAGATACATGCCTTGCCTATATTGTTCTCTATGCTTCATCTTTTATTACCCATAAGCTAGTTTGGCACTGGAACAGTGATCTTTTATGCTCAAGTGTAATTTACAAAAAGTGTCACAGATATCTCCCACTGACCATCAGTGCCTGGCTTAGACCTTCATCTTCCTTTCTTGGGCTATTTTAACCACTTCTGGATGGTGATTATACCCATATATTCTACCAATGGGTTCTGTGTACTCCATCATCTGAGGCAGTTCTGTTGACAGAACTTTCTACAGACATGAACATGTTCCATCTCTGTTCTATCTATGACTTTGGTAATTTCTACTCATGGCTGTTCAACACATAAAATGTGGCCAGTGGAGCTGAAAAAGGGAATTTGTCATTTCAATTGAGTTAATTAACTTGAAGTAACCATCCATTATGTTGAACAATGTAGCTATGAGACATTCAGTGGCATGTAGAAGTGGAAGCCAGCACATGTCCACCTAAAGAAGCTTTCGGTAAGATACCAACAGGGATGAGGAAGGGACAGGAGAGAGGGCACTCAGGGACTGGGGAATATGATCAAAGTACATTGCATACAAGTATGGTATCACAATGAACCCTGTCACTTTTAAAATTTAATATAGACTAATTTAACAACTAAAGAAGAAAAAAATAACAGACTCATGACCTCTTGGTGTGAGGTCATGAGCTCTTCTGAGGATATGATGGTCTGTTCAGTTTGAGTTAATCTATAATCAATTCCTTTGTCTTCTCTATCAGTTTGTTTCTCCGGATCACCTCTATGTTGTATCTTATTGTTACTGTGACTACCATGCCACAACAGATTCTGGAAATCAAATATACAATTCAGACAAGTGGAAAGTACTGAATAAACACCAGACAAAATCAGTAATTCTTTGGTGATTAATTCTCAAGCTTACAAATCATCTAAACATTTATGTTGGCCTTTCTATTTCTTCCCTAAAATATGTTTTTGGAATTGTTAACATCATAAAAAACAGATACAGCCTTCTCAGACTTAAGTAAGACATGTGTACTCACATAGTTTATTAACTAAGCCAGAGCTGCAAGTGATTCTCCTGTCATTGCCACATTGAAAAGGCCAGAAGCCTTTAATTTAGTGCTCCCTAGAACACGTTGTTTCTTCCCAGTTCTGGCAGGTTTGTAGTTTTTTTTTTAAGTTATGGCTTTTGTAGAGATTGATTTTGCTAAAGTTCAAAGCAGGTGAATGGAGGAGAAACAGGCCAAGGAATGTGTGAGGAAAAGTAGCAGTGGAGGCCAGTATTCGTAAATCCATGATTGTTATTTTTTAAAAATATTCGTTATTCAGCCAGTGGTCAGAGCATTGCATATACTACATGGGGGAAAAAGGCAAATATCCTGTGAGACACGGAGTCTTACCAGAGATCCCAGTGAGTGAAGTGCATTGAGAATTGTACAGCATCTCTGGGCTTTTCCTCTGATAAATATCAGAAAGATTATTATATACAGGGAGCAGATATGATGAGGAAGTGAAACACCTCTGGGGCTATAGTAAGAATGTGAGTGGGCCCAGGATTCGGTGAGCTTTGGTGCAGGGATCATATGTTCAGGTTGTGTTCGCGCTGTTATTTTTTTTTTTAAAACTATGGGAATAGAATATCTCCAAAGAAAATTTTTAAATGATGGAATTAATATTCAGACCACAATAACATCAAGAAGTATAAAGTTGGTAATTCTTGGCAATGATGAGTGATGGAGAAGACACAGTGGGTCACCATCTGGGCCCAGCTCAACTACATGGGCATCAGTGCTCGCAGTCTTCATCCTGTGGGTAGAGACTTCGCCTCCAGACAATTTAGAGCACTGCTCTGAAAGGAAATGCATCTGTAACTTAGAAGGCAGGCCATGCCTGGCCGAAGCCTTGGCTGAGTGTGGTTGGGGTGATCTACAGAGGACAGCTGAACATGAACAGGCAGAAGCTGGATGTGGAGAGCCATCTCAAAGGCCACTTCAGACCCAGCCAGTAGCCTTAGCTTACAGATGGGCAAAGAACAGGTAGTAATCCTTGATAGCTGCCTGAGGTCCACTTTCCTAGGTTTAGTGGGAAGCTCCTCCTTGGCCTTGCCATGTGGTAGAAATTCTGATTTCAAATGAATTGCTAAGTAACATTTACTATGCTTCCTGAGTGGTGAGTAAGAGGAAGCCAGGGATAATCTAGGACAAACAAACAAAAGCAGGGTTTTGTGGCCAGTTCCTTGGCTCACTGACTAGGAAGACATGTGAACTAGCTGCAAGCAGAGCTGGATCCAAGGTCTCAAACTAGCCACTCCTTCCTTAGGTTTACCTGTTTACCCTCTCACATGTTCTCTCTCTCTCTCTCTCTCTCTCTCTCTCTCTCTCTCTCTCTCTCTCCCATCTATTGATGTTTGAGGATTGGATCTAGGATGCCATGCATCTAGGCAGGCTGGTCTACCACAGAGCTATGTCCTCAGACCATTCTGCTTGTTTTTCTATTAATTTTGAGAAAAATTTTTACTATGATGCCTAGGTTGGCCTTGAACTTGGATCCTCCTGAGTAACTGTTGTTACAGGACTATGTCACCAAAGTTGTGTTTCTATTTCTTTTTCTCCCCAGGAATTTACCTGAGTCTCCTTGCTGCTGTTGAGCTAACTTTCCTCTTGAAGGTGGGCTTTCTCCATTTGTAGATGAAAGGCAGCCAGCAGTGCTGTACTCACAGCATCCCAAGACAGCATCTGCTTCAACTATCCAATGTAATACCTCCCATTACACCAGTGGGAGACATATGGGGCTGACTGATGAGACTGAAAACAGTCCCTGGCCCATCACTGTGGCCACAATTTAGTTGCATGTGGATTAGCCAACTGTTCCCTGTGGTAGAGATTCAGAGAGGCTTAGTCAAGGCTTCCTGGAGTAGTGGAAGTCCTTGTCTCCAAAGGGAGGCAGATCGCGTGAACTCTAAAGCTAGGGCAACCCTCACCTCTATCAGTACCAATTGTCTCTGCCACTCTGAGGATCTTAGGAGTGAGGTCTTAAAGCAAGACCTTGCTCCATCCCTGCCAGATACCTGTGGGCTTCTTACTAAGATAGTAAGGGCTCTGCTCAACCAGGCTCTGCTGTAAAGCCTCTTAACTCCTGTTTTGAACATTTTCATCCTGAGAAGGGGATTAGAGTTTTATACCTTAAAGTCTTTGGACATTTTCTTTTGGTAGATGACTGTATAAGAACAAATACATTGCACAGATGTTAGGACTTGTAGTGAACACCTATTTGGTTCAGAGATTGAACCAAAGGTTCAGAATTTAAGAGATCAAATTAGCTGTGTTCAGAGTCATATTATGGTCCTCCCTCCAGGTTCTATTTAGAGGAAGTTCAGTTAGGAATGAGCTGTTTCATCCAGTAGTGGTGAAAAAAAATGTATCAATCCTGTAGTGAGGCTGATATCCATCCTCCTGTGTGTGCTGTAGTTGTCAGTGTATGGCCATGAGGAGAGTCACGGAGATGGTGAAGGATGATGGTTGGGAGTGATGGGGCACCTGAAGAAAGAAGAACAGGATACTAGAGCGGACTATGCCAATTCTGCATCTGTCTGCTGACTGTCGAGTCTACCAGATATTAGTTTGGGTTTGCAAGGTCTGGAAATTTCCATCGGAAAATTCCATTTTGTTGTTCTAGTATGGGGAGCTCAGGCTCTCTATAGAGGCTAATAAGGCCAATGAGACAATCAACCAGAAAGCACAGAAATTTAACTGTGAAGATCCAGTAAATGCACAGAATCTTAAGAATATCTTCCCCTCAGCAACAAAGTACTTTATTCTTAAAATAGTGGGATTTTTTAAAAAGTAAAAATACATTTCATTGACTTTTCAACTGAGAAATTGTGACAAGATTCTTTGTGAGTTTGCTGCCAGCATACAGTTGTGTGTGTGTGTGTGTGTGTGTGTGTGTGTGTGTGTGTGTGTGTGTGTCCTCAGACAGTATGTGGTTTGTCAGGGACTGACTCATCCCATCCTGTTTGCCCCAACTGTCAAACAGCAGACTTCACCTCCCATCAGCTGCACATAAATAGCTGAAAAGAAAGCCCAGACAGGTGAGTGAGCTCTGATCATGTGAGTAAGGGCTGAGCAGGTACAAGGACTGAGGGAGTAAACTGACCCCATGCAGAACATAGGGCCTTGGGATACCTGGGCCTCATTCAGATGACCAGAGTCCTGGCATGCAGGGGGAGCCCATCTTCCTTCTTTGGATCACCCACACGCTGAGATCATAGAGCTAGATTTCTACCTTCAGGACCAGAACATATGTTGGCTGCTGGTGAGTGGCTCATACTGTCATTTCCTGGCCAATCCCATCATTCCCAGCCTCAGTCACCATGGGAGATTTTGTTTTCCCTCTTGACATGACAATATCAACTGTAGTCATTATTGCCTGAGTGCCTAATCTGGATGAGCCATGTTTATTCATTACAGCTAATGGCTAGAAGCCTTGCATTTGGCCAGATCTGTCACCATAATTTCCATTTTGTAGACATTGAGAATTAGACAAAGCCACCTGCTTAAGATTTCTGAGCTAGCTAGAGTTGTAATGTTTATTTCTTTAGAGACAAAGTACTAGTATTCTGTAGACAGCCACCTTCCTGCCCTGCCTGTGAGTGCTGTCTTTGGAGGCTGTGCTTAGTCTGCTTTGTCTTTGAGGGCTCTCCTCCAACCTAGGGTCCTAGGAAGACTGATAAATGATGACAAGCCATCCAGCATTCCTTCATTGCCCTCCAAGTCACCTGTTTCTGTGTCTGTTTCCCTGCTGGTATCCTTATGCAGAAGAAATGCCAGACTCTATCTTACCTGCCATCCCAGATGCTCTCATTCTGACTGTGACTTGAAATTCAGAGTTAAGGATGTTGGCACCTCAGGGGAAGGGATAGGTACTTCTGGGATACACTCTGGCTAAGTCTGACCATGAGTCTTGCAGTTGTTGAGGGTGTACAGTGCTCTGCTCTACATTGGTAATAACTTTAATAGCTTGATTAATACTCTGCTGATTTTTTTAAAGGAATGACATGCTCATGACTTGTGGTGTTTAGAAGCCGAGTAGTGTTCATTCCCAAAATAGTATTGGGCCAATTTAGAGAGGTCTAGAGTTAGCTCCCTCAAGCTTCCTTAGCAGTTGCTTTTCTTATTTGAATTATGTATATATGCTCATCTCATGTGGTGGGTATGCTACTGAATTTCATCAAAACATGAGCCAATCTCTCATGAATTTATCACTCATGGTACCTAACATGTAGCATCTTCAGTTCCCATGACTTTTTTTTTTCTGATGAAGAAAGATTTAAATAGGTTCAACTGTGTTAGCCTCTCCTAATGTACCCTAGAGAAGCATGGCTGGTGGCTATTTCATGGGGTGTACTTTCTTTCCTCAATCTTGAAAACAGTTTGATAAAGACTATCAACTTAGACAAGCTCTATTTTCTGGAGAATGCCTTGTTCTCTTTTTCCTGGTGTGGCTTTGGTTAGCTGACAGGAGTTGGGAGCTGTGAGTGTGCTCTAAGGAGTAATTGAGCCCCTAGAACAGTGATCCCCATACCTGAAACATGACCTTGCCTCCACCATATGCCTTGCCTCCATCCGCAAAGACCAGAGGAAGGTTTAAGTGTATATCCTGCACACGTCCAGTCCTCACTTCTAGGAACCCATGGGGAATAAGAGGATCAAACCCTTTAGCCCAGTTACTTCAGTTTATCAAGGACTCCAGGCTCTTAGGTCACCTCTTGGTCATCCCTTGGTCTGCAGCCTGTGCTCTGTGCTCTCTAGAATCTCTTCTGAACACTATCTTCACTTTCACTATAGACAATACCTGCATCTCCCAATGGACCTGGCTTCTGTCCTCACACATGGATTGGGGAATGCAGGAGAAATCCACTCTAATCCAGAAAGCTTCTTCCTTCCCTGTCTCATCTCACTCTGATGATGACCACATTTCCTTCTATCCCCAGGCACCTACCCATGTGCTTTCTTTGTTTGTTATTTTAGCTACTGGCTGTGGGCATTGTCATCAACTTCCTCAGTCTCAATTTTCAGGGGTTTCTTTTTTTCTAAATTAGCTCAAACAATAATAAGTAAAGTTTTTATAACAATTTGATCTTGGTTGATTTCTCTCCATTTCTTTCCTCTCCACACCTCCCCGTCTCTCCTTTCCCCACTGTATCATTTTGTCATCAGTGTTCTCTCCTCTGTTTGTCTCATTGCCCCTTCCATCTCCTTCTTTTTTGAAAGTCTATCTCTTTTCTTAATTGAAAAATTTTTTACTTTGTGAAATTCACATCATGCACCCTGTTCTCTCCCATCTCCCATCTTCCCCCAGACCCACCTTCCACCTTTGAAATCTGTCCCAGCATAAAAAATAACAGCTCATTGTGGAAGCTGCAGTGTATCTCAGTATGTCCCACATTATTCCCCTTTGTCCATCCAATCTGCTTGCAAATGTTCATTAAAATAGCTCCTTGGTCTGGTATGAGGCCCCTCCCTGGTTTCTGCTACTCTGTCATACTCACTCCCTCAGGGCTGCCTCACCCACAACCCCCACATCCAGGGCCAGGCAGAGTTCTTCAGTTTCTGGTTTATTTCCTGTCCTGAGAGCCCATCTGGTGCTTGCCTGGTACTGGTGTGATAGTCATCACAGGCTTCCCCTTAGCACCAAAGTGGTGTTGGTATCCAGCTTGCTTGTATTGCAGATGTGACTGCTATGTCACATGTGCATCAGTAGGTGGCAGAGAGGAGAGAGGCTATATCTACATTCTATATTCTGACCTATGAACATCTGAATGAATAGTAGCCTAACATTCCTGGGGGGGCATCCATCTCCCCTCTTAAAGCCCGTGATTTTCCTCACAGTTAAATGGGCCCCTTTCTAGTTTCCTGTCTTTGTACTTATTTATTCACACTAGAATGTGCATATTAAATGTCTAGAGGCTAGATCCACATATGAGGGACAAATTTGGTGTTTGTCTTTATGAGCCTGGATTATCATGCTTCAACTTGATATCCAGTTCCATCCATATTCCTACAAGAATAACCATTATGTATATTCTGTTGATTGACATCTAGGCTAATTCCATTTCTTGTGATAAACATGGATGTGCAAGTGTTTCTATGGGTAGGATGTGGAGTCCTTTTGGGACATATCCAGAAGTAGCATAGCTGGGTTATAAGGTTTTAAAGTTTTATTGTTCTTTTCTGTTGTTGTTTTGTTTTGAGTCCTGTAGTCTGATTTTCATAATGGCTTTGTTAGTTCACAGTCCTACTGACAGTGTGGAAGGGTTTCTTTTTTCCATCATCATTCCTGGCATTTGATTTTTTATTTGTTTGTTTTGTTTTGTTTTGTTTTTATGTTGGCCATTCTGATTGGGATGAGATGGAATTTTAAAGTAGTTTTAATCTACATTTTACCAAATGGTGAATGAAGGTATACTTTTAAACTATTTTTAATAACTCTGAACACCTTTCACCCCACTGACCTGAGGAATGAAAGAAAGGATATAGACCTCCTACTTGGCAGGTCCTTGGGGTAACTCCTCAGCAGTGCAGCCAAGTCAGCACACACAGGAGCAGATGTAATCAGCAACAGGAACACAGCAAACATCAGAAATGAGAACACAGCTAATCAGGGACACCAACAAGGACAGCCGAAGAAGCAGCAGCTTTTGCAGCTCTGGTATTGGCGGCAGTGGTGACAATAGTTGTTCCCCCTCACCACCACCACCATTTTGGTGCTACAATGTCTTCAGCCTGACCTGGGCCACAATCCTCAGCAGCAAATGCAGCAGTAAGTCTAGGAAGAAGCAAGTCTCTAAGTGTTGTCTGGAGTCTTTCTGAGCGAAGCAATGCTGAGCAGCAATGGGAAGGGATGCCAAACAAAAAGCCACTCTGCATTTCCAGGGCCTCCTCTTTATGCCTGTACAAGGATGCCTTCCAACTAGCTAACTTCACGCCCTCTACACAAGGTACTTCCTGCTGAGCAAGATCGAGAGCTCTTCAAGCAGTCTGTCCATCAAAAGATGTAAATATGTTCTCCACACATGACAGTTTTCCAGCTTACAAAACATTATGTGCTCTTTCATCAGGATGTTTTGTTCATCAGCATGATTTGTATGCCTCTTTCATGAGTCTGCTTTTCAGTGGTGTACAAAGCACCCCCAAACCCCATATTTGAGACCAAAACAAAAAACACATTCATTCAATGCAACCGTGCCTCCAAAGAAATTTGAACCTCCACCACAAGTGAACATGTTGAATACGTTTACAAATATCTATTGGCCACTTGTATTTTTTCCTTTGAGAACTGTTCAAATAAATAATTTTGCACATTTCTGATTGGCAGTTTTTTCCTAGTTGTGTAAGTTTTACAACTCTTCATATATTCTACATATTAATACTTTGAACTATAGCTGGCAAGAGATTTTTCCCCATTCTGTAAGTTCTCTGTTCACTTTGTTGATAGTTTTTTTATGTGCAGAGGGTCATAAATTTCATATAATTTCATTTATCAATTCTTGGAACTGTTTCCTATGCTATTGGGATTCTGTTCAGAAACTTATTACTGGTACTTATGTCTAAAATTTTTTCCCTCTGCAGTTTTATTGTTTGTGATTTTAAATCAAGACACTAAATCTAGTTTATTGAATTATGTTCAGGGTGAGCTATAAGAGTCTCTAGCTCAATTTGTTAAAGACTCTTTCTCCAGTACATGTTTTTATAAAAAGCATGCATCCATACCTGGGTCTATCTCTTGATTCACATTCCATTGACATACACGGCTGTGTTTTGTAACCAGTGCCATGCTGTATTTATTGCTATGGCTTTCTACTGTGGTTTGAAGTACAATAATGTACGACCACCAAATGTATACTTTCTACTTAGAATCATTTTTGCTACTGTGGCCTATGCGATTTCATAAGAACCTTAGTTTTTTCCCTAGTATTGTGAAGAAAGTTATGGGGACAACATTGAATCTGTTTGTTTCTTTTGGCAAGATAAATATTTCACACTAGTGATTCTGCCAATCTGGGACCATGGCTAGTCTTTCTAGAATTCTGTCGCTTTTTAAAATTATTTTTCAATATCTTAAAGTTTTTCACTTCCTTGTTAGGATCTCTTGTGAGAATTTGTTGTTTGAGGATATTGTGAATGGATTTTTTTCTAATTGCTTTCTCAGCAAGTTCATTGTTGATATATGTAAAAGTTCATGATATTCATATTTGATTTTTATCCTATTAATTTACTTAAAGTAATTATCAGACCTATGTGCCCTTTGGTAGAGTCTGTGGGTCTTTTAAGTATAGACTGTCACCTGCCAATAAGGATAATTAAACTTCTTTTCTAAATGTTATCACATTTACATCCATAACTTAAGCTCTGGGTGTGTCTTTAGCACTCAACGAAGACCAATGGAATGAGAGGGCACCCTGTTACCATCTAGATTTTAAAGAAATTGGTCTCAGTTTTTCAGCATTCAGTGCAATTCTGGGTATAACACTGTCTTATATAGCCTTTATTATACTGTGGTATATATCTACTAAAGTTTTCTTAAGGATTTTATCCTGAAGGAATGTTGGATTTTGTTTATACCTTCTACATCATCAAGATATTTATTGATTTGTGTCTTTAAATATATTAATATGGCATATTATGTTTATTGATTTGTAGATGTTGAATAAGCGTAGCATCTCTGGGGAGAAAACAGCTTGGTTGTGATGTATAATTTTTTTAATGTATTCTGAGAAATTGGTATGTAGCGTTCAGTTTTTGTTGTATGTTATCTGGGTTTTGGTATCAGAGTTATATTGCCATCTTTGCCTCAGAGAATGGTTGGTAGTATTATTTCCACTTCAATTTTGTGAAAAAGTTTGAGAAATGAGAAAATTAGATATTCCTTGAATGTGTGGTAGATTTGAACAGTAAACCCATCTGACCCTGGACTTTTCTATGTTCAGAGACTTTTTAATCTTGTTGTTTGTTATAGGTCCTTAATTTTACTAGGCCATATACATTTAGATGTTTATCCTTTTCCTGTAGATTTTCCAATTGGTTGGAATGTAATTGTCAATATATCCCCTGATGATTTTCTGTATTTCATTGAAATCTTTCTTGACATCTCCCTTTGCCTTTCTAATTTTGTTAAGTATCTCTCTCATGCATACATACACACATACACACATACATACATACATACATACATACATACATACATACATACATATGTACATATATATATTCATACCTACATGCATGTGTGTTAGTTTGGTTAGGGGTTGATATATCATGTTAGCCTTTAAAGTTGTTTTAAAAACTTATTATTGTTCGTGTCATTGAAAAGTGTGTTTGGGCATGGGTGCCACAGCAAGCACATGAGGCATAGGGCAGCTGCGTGGGGTCATTCTCCTCTTCTACCTCTGTGTCAGCTCTGTGTGTCAAACTCACGCAGTCAGGCTTGAGCAGCGTGCGTGTTCCCCACTGAGCCATCTTCCTGGCTCCCTCATCAATATTTCTGAAGCGCCAACTCTCTCTCTATCTGGACCATTCTATATATTGTTCATTTAATCTCTATTTCATTAATTTTTGACCTAGTGCATCATCCATTGACATCCCCTGCACTCAGGTTTGGGTGCTTGGTTTTCTAGAATTTTGCGATGCGTTGTTAGGTTGTTTATTTGAGATTTCTCTGGTGTTCAAGTGTGAAAATTTATAAGCGTTCCATTTACAACTGACTTGGTTCTGTCCCAAAGGTTCTGGTAGATTGTTTTCATTTTTATTTAAATATAGGAATATGTATATATTTCCTCTCTGATTTCATCAATGATCCACTGCTCATTAAAATGTGTGTTGTTCAGTTTCCAAGTACTGTTGTGTTGTCTGAGGTTAGTCTTGCTGTTTATTTCTAGTTTTGTTAAATCCTGTGCTCTGACAGGATACAGAGTATTATTTTGGGTGCTTTTTGTATCTGTTAAGGTTTTATTTATTTATTTACTTACTTACTTATTACCTTTATTTCATTTAGCCTACAATATGGTCAGTTATCAAGAACTTTCTATGTGTGTGTATCTGTGTGTGTGTTTATATGTGTGTGAGTGTGTGTGACTGTGTGAGTGTGTGTATGTGTGTAAATCTATTCTTATCTATTTAAAGGATGATTTAGATGAATTAATCCCATAAATCCTGTGGACAATTTGCGAAAATTTTACCAAATAAGAAGTCAAAATAGAGAGCACTTTCCTAACTTAGAAGCTGTTTTCAAAGCGCCCTCCCTGGCAGTGCAGCCTCTTGTTGCCTCTCTCCACAGGTGGCGGGCGCCCTTCAGATGTCTGTTTCACAACAGAGATGTGCTGCTTCTGCATTCATTAGCCTGCACTCTGTCAGCCTTCTTTAGTTCCATGGTTTCTTTTCCTACATATCTGTAGGTTTTTAATTGATTACCATGCACTATGTCAGCCTTCTTCAGTTCCACGGTCTCTTCCTATCTGTAGGTTTTTAGTTATAAGTAAAGCAGATGCATTTGAGCCTCACTTTTCTTTTAGTTTACTGACCTCTGTATCTTTCATTTTTAGAAATTTCTCTTTATGTCCTTATGTAGGGCTCCCTTGTACCCTCCATTCATATCTGTGGTAAATCTGAATATATGGGTTAATAGTCATCTAATTTATTAACATTCATCTAATTCATCAAAAATGATATCCTTTGTGTCACTGACTCCTCTATCTGCTAGTGCCAATATACTGTTAAGCTCCCTTGGTCAATTTTTAGTTTCAGATTTGGAAATTTTACTGCTGGTGTACTAATTTAATTATAGTAGAGTTTATGTTGAATTGTCTGTATTTTTCATACATTTAGTTCTGTTTTCTATTTGTAATATATTTCAAAAATTTGATGGCCTTCCTTACTGATTCCAATAACTGGACCAGTGGGCTTTTCTCTATGACTGTATCATAAGGGCATATCATGTCCTGTTTCTTGGCATTCTTCATGGATATGTGATATATATTGCACAGAAAAGAACCTTAGAGACATAAGTAGGTATAATTTTACACCAAAGGGGCCAGGACTTTTTTAAGTCCATGCCAATGCCCTTCTACAATCAGAAATGATGACCCAGTTTTGGTGAAGACATTTGCAGATACAATTGAAATAAGGATCTTGAAATGGGATCATCATGGATTGCATGGGGTGTCCTAAACTTGGTGGAAAATATCCTAAAAACATAGTTCAAAGAAAAGACACAAAGGAGGAGAGGGCTGTATAAGGATGGGACAGAGAATGAAGAAAGGAGCCCTTGGAGCCCAAGGATTCCAGGGAGAGTAAGAAGCGAGTTTCTCTAGAACATTGAGAAGAATGTGGACCTGTGCATTTCATTCAGAACTCTAGCCCCGAACAGCAAGATAATAGATTTTTGGTTTTGTTTGGTTTTTTGTTTTGTTTTGTTTGTTTGTTTAAAGCTACCAAATGTGTGCTTTGTCACAGCAGAATGAAGAAACTTAATTCAGAGGCTGAGAGTGAGAGGCAGGAGAGCTGAGTGGGCCTTGGGTATTTGGAACTTTAATCTTAGGTCTCTGGTGTCAAGTGTATTGAAAAAAATGGACTTTACTTTGACACTCACAGGCTCTGCCTTGTGGTCTGATGACTGAGAGGAGGCCAAGATGTCAGGAGCTCTCATACTGCCTCCTGCCCCTGCAGCTCCTGACCTTTTGTGCTTAAAGAAGCTGATCCTACTGTGATTCCTCCACACCCTGTCCTGCCATCCCATGGCCATCAGCTCCCTAGCCCCATTTGTTTTGTGACTGGGTTAGTTCCTTGTCCAGGAACAAACTCAACAAAAGCTGCAGATGGGATGCAGTAGGCCACCTTAGCTCAAGAAGAAAAGGATGGCACCGCCTTCCCTGCTAGGAAGGTCACTCAGCCTTCTTGGAACCCCCAGTTTCTTTAGAAACTACAGTTTCTAAGACATTCTGTAGCTCAGGTATGTCTCATCTGCCTGTCCTGCAGTTCAGCAGCCTGCCGGTTCCAGTTTACTTTCTGGTGCTGTGATAAAAATACTCTGACAAAATCAACTTCTGGAAGAAAAACTTTATTTTGGCTCACAGTTCCAGAGGGAAACACTCTGTCATGGTGCAGAAGACATGATCACAGTCTGGGAAAGCATGGTGAGTGGCAGGATCAGGAGCTGCCTAATCATAGTTTTATTCATACACAGGAAACAGAGAGAGAGGAAAGAGAAGAGAGCAGAGAACAGAGAGGGAGGGAGCAAGGGAGGGAGAGAGACAGAGAGAGAGAGAGAGAGAGAGAGAGAGAGAGAGGAGGGAGAGAGGGAGGGAAAGAGGAGAATGAACAGGAAGTGAGGAGAGTGTATAAAACTTACCTCAACTGACATTTTTTCCCTCAGCAAGCCTCCACCTCTTAAAGGATTCATGACCTCCCAAACAGCCCTACAAAGTGGAGCTCAAGTATTCAAATACTTGAGTTTATAGAGGACAGTTATTATTCACACCACTCGAAAACAGAACTCCCTAAGGCATGGGCTACAGAGTTAGAACAATGATCAATACACTCTTTTAATGTTTAAATGCATTTAATTAATATCACACATATAAGTTGTACATATCTGTGTGCATATGTATATACTGCATAGCGTTTCAATCAAGTCAAGCATGTCTGCTAATCAGCTATCATCCCTTCATGTTGAGAACACTGAAAATCCTTCCATCTAGATTTTGGACTCTTTTGTTTTCTATCATCATATTTCCCCGTTGATCACAGACTTGCTCCTAACTGTAACTTAGTTCCCATTGATCAGCTGTTCCCAATACTTGTCTTTATGTGCCTGGCATATTTCATTTAATATAATGATCATCAACCCCATCTCTGTTGTTGTCAATGACAGAATTTCATTATTTTTATGACTGCATAGCATTCTACTATGCGTATGTACCAAACTTCTATGCACACATCACCAGTTGATGGACACAGATTATTTTATTATCATACAATACTGCAATAAAAATGGGAATGCAGCTGTTTTACTGATGTGTTGATTTTATTTCATTGCATGTATCTAGAAATGGAAAATAGGATCAAATGGTTCTTTGGCAGTTCTATTTTTTCTTTTTTCTTTTCTTTTTCTTTCTTTCTTTCTTTTAAGAACTGCCATACTATTTTTCCAAATGACTATACTTGCTTTCCTTCCCAAATAATACTGTACAAGCATCTCACTTTTCACATCCTCAACAATTTATCTTCCTGTTTATCTTTCTGATAAGAACCTTTCCTTTCAATTACATTTTTAATATTATTAGGCAGCACTTATATGTGCAATAGCTATCTATATAATTAGAAATATCACCAGCTAATTATCAATATCACCTTCTGTTATCAGAGAAATTATTAGGGCTTGTACATAATGTTTATGAAGCATAGTAATTTCTAATTGGGGAATTTCAAGGTGGAAAACTGGGAGAAAAAATAAAAACTACTAGTCATGAAATATTTGGAGACTATATAGCTGGTGTTTGCTACCTTGTAGATTTTCTTTTTCCCACCCTTTATCTCCACACCCCTGTTTCACCCCCTATCACTAGCTAGGGGAGAAACAAGAATAGAGGCGAGGGGGAGAAACAAGAATAGAGGCAAGAGAGAGAAATCCTTGAATCTAATTTCTTTCAGTCTGGTTTCTTCCTTTAGCATGACTGCTAACAAACCACCAACAACCTCCCTCAATGATCAACAACCACCAACCCTGCCTCTCAGCTGCCCCTAGCATTTACATACCCTCTGAAAAGTTCCCAGAATTCTAAATGTCACACAAGCATAGAAACTATCTGCAGTGTGCAAAGTCTCAGATCCACTAGAGCATGAGGCAAAGAATAGTCAGCTGCTGGGGACACTCTGAAGGGGTTCCATATATCCACACCTGGTATTAAAATGAAAACATATTCTTATAATGTTTCTGGGTTTTTTAAGGAAACCAAAATTCCAGAATTGTCACATAGATGTATACAGAAATTTTAGGCAAATTTTCAGCTAGAAAATAGTAAATTTTTTCTCTGGTCTAGACTAGATAAGAAAATTATCTCTGTGTGATTAGATCTTTTTCTAATACTTTAATTTACATAATGTTTACCACCATGATCTGAGGCCTAGGTTGTGAATGACTGCCTGGGCCTGGTTTTTTATTTGTTCGATCTGTATCAGGAGCCTTATTGGACAAGTATAATTTTATCAAAAATAAGTTAGATTTCTAGCATTTAATTATGCAAAAATATGGGAAATCACTTAGAAGCATTAATTACAAATATTCCTTCTCCTCTCCCACTTGAAAATTATTTTCTGGCTAGCGTATCACTTATTTTCTACAGAAGTCTGATGTATTTTAAGATTCATTGTTCTGGTTGCTGTGAATCCTTGGCTAAAGATGAAATCAGAAAGGCTCCTGAAGTACTGGAAAAACTGCCTGCTTCCAAGAGATTGGCCTATGTTAGCACAAACACTGAGTGGAATTTGAGTTAATAGCAATGTTTACACTAGCTCTCCTTCCTCCTCAGAAGTGACATACATTTCCTTGAATGACCCAGCACAGCTCACAGAGAATGACTGTAATCAGTGTGTAAATGGAGCCCACTAACCCTGCAATGTATTCTTAAAAACTGGCCATCATCTTTGTCTATTATGACTGGACATTTTAGATTAAACAATGTCGATTCTAAGTGATGTTGGAGGGAACTACAAATTCCTTTTGGTAAAAGAGACTAGATAAAATGTTTTAAAATGGCATCTTAAGTAGAGTTCCTGAAAACAAATTCCCAGCCATCTACTGAGTAGACCGCAAGTAATGTCAGCTTTCTTAGTGGGCTTCATTTGGCACCCAGATTGGATCGAAGAAAGTACTGAACTGCTGATACCATAATCACATGTATTTGTAGTGAGTGCCTTTGCCACTGATCCTGTAATACCTGTGGGCTCTTGGCATCACACAGGGCTGGCTTTGAATTCTTTGTTCAGAAATTTCATTCCTGAGCAGTCCCCTGTCTGTTTTGCTGTGTGTCTTCTGTCTCCCTGCAGCCTCACACAGGCCACTGGCCCTGCCTGTCCTACCATCTCTTAGGTGTCCTTGGATGTTCACGTCTAGAGCAAGATAACATACATCATAAGACATATGCTTGGATCACTTTCCTCTCCCCTGTCCCATTCTAACCCCAGTCCTCTCCTTTCTCATCTGTCTTTTTCTCTAACTCAACATACCAACTGCTGAACAAACTTTGAGCAATCTTACACTTGCTTCCCAGCTTGTCTTGCTGCTCTTTGATAACCCTCAACCACCTTGCAGGATCATACTGGTAATATGTTCCCATGCCCCTGTAGACAGCTGTCTTATGGAAACTAGACAACTGTCCCTTTTGATGTGTATGTATATGCATGAGCTTATGAGTACCACACGTGCAAAGGTGCTTTTGGAGGCCTTGGGTATTGGACCCCTAAGACTGCTGGCTCCAGGTGCATTCCATCATGCTTAGTGTGATCTCTCCTATCTCTTTCCTGTGCCTCCATTTTGATAACCACACCTCCCATTCTGAAATAGTGTCCCATGCCTGCTTTTTTCTGCCTTGACTCTCTTGTCATATTTTTAATTCACAGTATAATTACTTCTTCTTCCTTTGTCAGCCTTTTATAGAATTCTTGCCATAGCTCTGCAGACTCATCAGTTCTCCAGAACACAGAGTCTATATGGAGTGAAACAATGGGACATTAGGCAGTGTGGGTGTGGGGCTGGGGAAAGACAGTCTTTTCTGGAGAGTCGTGTGGGAAGTACAGCCGCTGGCAAGCTTGGGTCCAGCAGGAGGGAATACTGGGAGTAACCATAAGCACCTCTCTCTTCCTGTCCTCCTAACACTTGCTGATACTTTGCACTGCTCAAAACTCACTCGTCAACCAGAGAATGAAGGCTGTTCCTGTCGTCCCTTAGGGCCTCCCTTCTGGACCAGTGTGCTTGGGGACAAGCACACAATCAGCTGCATCTGGTACTTTGTTGTTCTCTTTACAGACCTTATTCTTTGGAAGTGCAGCTCTTGCAGGCCCTACCTCCTTGCCCCTCCTGTGACTCTGACCTCTGACTTGTACCTTCTCCATTTTAAGCATACCTGGGGACCAAGATTCACTTCTCTACTACAGGCTTTAATTTGACTGCTTTGTAGGACATCAGTTTAATGAGATCATAATGGAGTTTCTCATGCTCCTGATTCAGCAGCAAAGGAACTGTGCCAAGCAACTTCAAACCCCATTTCTTATCCTATATTCCTTATCAAGGAATGGCACATGAACAAATTTTCTCTTAGGTTTTTATTCATTTGTATGCAAACAATTATTCAGCAAGTCTTGTTTTTGAAGGCTGTTTTCTCATGACTCCTTCCTACATTTTCCCCTCTGTAGAGGAGACCATATTCGTTAAGTTTGCAAGCTTTTACACTGTTTACTGTTATTATTTTAAAGATTAAAACAAATAGCTTTATTATCTATGGGGGATGTTATTAAGCATACACTTCTTATATACTTGTACAAAAATTTATTAGAATTAGGTATTTCAGAAAACAAACATTTATTACTATACCTAATACATTAGTTGAATACTAAAATAACCCCTCTTTTATTTTTGAATAGAACAAATTTATATCCAACAGCATGTTTATTGAAAGCAATGAAATATTGCATTTATTTCATTTACTAAAAATGTATGAAGAAAATACATAATAAAGTATAATTTGTAGCATAAACTTAATCTAATAAAGTCCTACTACCTACACTAAAATTTATTTTTATAACCATAAAAGTCTAGGATTTTAGATCATTAATAAATGAAGAGATATTGAGTTTATTTACAGGAATTCTAAAAAATAACAATTCCACTGAATAGTGGCTCACTTCCTTAGCATTTTCTTTGCACTATGGATCTAACACTGGGAGACGGGAGACAGGCTGACCCTTAGCAGTTACACAGCTCAGTAGAGCTTCTCATTGTCATTGTCACAGATGTTAATAGACCAGCCTCCTTGTAGACTATGGCTTTTAAGAACGCTTATTTCATTTACTAAAAATGTGGGAAGAAAATACACAAAGTATAATTTATAGAGAACATATTATACCAATATCAGCAGTGGTGTGGTGGCCCAGTCTATGCAGGGCATCATAAGAACATCGGATTGTCTGCTTGTAATAATAATCCCTTTGCTGTTAGTAATCTCCATTTATTATTATTATTATTATTATTATTTTCTTTTTGTTTGTTTGGCTTGTAGCCCAGGCTGGCCTTGAACTTGTAGCAATACTCCTCCTTAAGTCTTCCCAATACTGAGATTCTAGATGTGTGCCACCATGCCTAACATCCTCTTGTGTCTCTAGACGTTACCACCTTGCCTCACATGCTTAACATTCACTGAAATCTTCCTTTACATGCATCTCTTGTGACTTTCTTTAGTTGGTAAATACAGAGATAGGTCTACCGTGGAAATTTAGAATTTCAAGAAAAACTGAGAAGGTATACTGAAGTAGCTTCGTCCAAAAGGGAAGATGATGGTGGCGGCAGCCTGCTGAATAATTGTGGAAGGAAATGGTCTCTAAATTGACAGTGGATGTGAAATGTTTGCCATCAGCTCTCAATTTACTGCCTCAGGGCTTCAAACTTTATAAACTTTATGGAAGATGTAATGAAAATATTTATGTTAGCTATAACCATAAACAGATTTTGAGGTTACTTGTCCTCATACCACTTATGAAAGAGGTTATTTTCCTAGCATACTACCCACAGTTGAGGAGCCACTGGGCACTGAATGTGGCTTCTGCCATTCCTAGAGAAGAAGTATTTAAAGAATTTTTTTATTGAGAATTAAACCCCTCAGAATTCTATTATAAATTTGGTCATTTTTATTTCTGGTGGGAATTTTACAGAGAGAGCACAGCCTATGGGAAGGCCGATTGCATTTGTTATAACTGTGACCTTAGCCCTGGAGATGTGGAGACTCATGCAGGTGTTATTTGTCGTGCGTAGGAGTACATGGGAGTGAATGGCTTCATCAATTCTCCAGCTGGATTTCTCTCAGGCTTCCTGACTTATAAAAGACACAGGCCAAGTGATTTTAAAGTTATTCTTGATTAATTTAGCTAAAACCAAGGGTTTAATAGCAAACCCATCAATGAACCACTCTGTTGCTATGGTATACCTTACAGACACTGAAAACAAAATGTATCTCAAAAGTACACTCAACAAATACTGTGAGATATGTAGTTAAAACAAGCAGACTTACATCCTCATCTTAATCTGTAGTGTTCTGAGAGGTTTTTAGAGAATAAAATGACTACCATTTTGCAAAACCACCACATTAAGAAATAATGTGAGCACCAAAAACAAAAAAGTTTAGGCTAGCCGAAGGGCAAGCTAATAATTTTTTAATTTAGACTAAAAGTTTCCCTGTAATTTGACTGGGGCAATGATTCAGTGTTGAAATGCTTGCTATGCAGACACCAGGGCTGTGCTCTGATCCCAAGCTTTGCATGACACCCCAACTGTAACCCCAGTACTATCAGGCTCAGAGAAAGGAAGCCCCGAGGCTAACTGGCCAGCCATTCTAGCCCATTGGTGAGCTCATTGGTAAGATATTGTCTTAAAAAAGAAGATGAAGAACAATGGAGAAGACACCAGACCCCCCCCCCCCCCACACACACACACACACACAAACACACACAGACACACACACACACACACACACACACACAAACACACACACACATACACATTTTCCATAATACTTATCAAGATGTTGGGCATGGAATAGAAGGGAGATAGAAGTAGAGGATTTTTGAAATTGTGGGTAGATTTGAAGAATGTGATCAGGGGAAGGGATTGAGATTACTCACCCAGCGTGGGTTTAGGCATGTGATGAGAAAGATCAGAGGGAATGAATGGGTTGTGCATTTTGCCTGCACAAAAGCAAGGATTTCAAAGTCACAGTGAGATAGAAATGGCAGATTCACTATGTGTTTCTTACTTAGCAGCTTTGTATGTAAATTAGAGTTAGTGACATATGAGAATAAAATATTTTAAAAACACATATATGTGATTTTGTTTTTTGTTCCTTCACAGTCTTTTCCCTCCATCCTTATTTGGGTAAAGATAATCTGATTGGTCTATTGCATAAGCAGTATTTAACACAAAAAGTCATTCATTGTTCTGGGCTGTATCTCTGCATTATTCAGAATTATCTTATTTTCACCATGAAAGTGTTCTTGTGTGTGTGTGTGTTATTTTTTTCAACATCTATTTATTTCTTCAAGTTATATCTCAATCACAGCCACTTTCCTCTTCCCCTCCCAGTCCCACCCTACTACCCTCTTCCCCCTCTCCCTCCTATCCACTTTTTTTTTTATTTGAGATGTATCTTTTCCCCCACAACAGCTTCATTCTCTTTTAGTCCAATAAAAAGCTCTTTTTCTTATAACAATATATATAATACAAAACAATAAGAATAAGTAGGCAACAAGTATGGAAATTATAAGGTATAACATACATTCCCAATGTCCAGTCCATACATAGTTGACAACTGATAATAACATTCTATTGTCTATCTATCTTGATAAATTTAAAGTTCTATACCTAACTCAGTTTCCACCCTAACTTGAATTGGCAACTTCAAAACATCTTCTTAGACCTAGAACATCCTTATAATTTCTAAACAACTTAAAACTAACTGTGAGACTGTAACTCTCTAGTCTTCAACCACATCAGAAACCCGAGAAGGATATATATACCTGAATAAACAGAAAGTGCAGAGCAAGCAGCTTCCCAAATTAAGAAATGATAGACAACTGGCTGCCTGGACAGTCTCCAGTTTCTCTCTGTAATGTCAGAGCATCTATCTTCAGACTTTTGACCCAGTATCTCTGACAGACATTAACTGTAAAGCAGGAATTATGAAGGACTTACCTAACCTGTCTTAGCAGAGCTAGGCTGTAGACTTATCTGCTTCCATGTTTTGTTCTTTTTGGATAGCATTCTGTTTACAATTGAAGCAAGGGCTTTTCCTTGCCCAGTGACAAGCTTCCCACTAATGCAACCATCTGCAAATGGAGATTCTTCAATGCTCATCATCTACTTGGAGTAGAATGAGGGGTGCTCTCAGGAGCTGACCATGTCTCAATATCAAAAAGTCTTAAGTTAAGAAAATATCTTTGAATGACATAGTCTACAGATCTCTTGAGGTTTTTGATGACCACCTATCTATCTCCATATTTTTGAATAAGCAAATGTTGGTTGTTTCTTTCTTAGCAACTTGATTTTGGATGAACTTAGAAAACATCTGTGCATCTGTGATACAATGCACCAGTACCTAACAAAATGACAAGGTTTATGAGGTTAGACCCAGTGATTTCTCTTTTTCTTTTCTCTATCCTTTTTTCTCTCCTATGTGGGAGGGGGGAAAGGAGATATAGACATGACATAGGAATGATAAAGAAAAAGGGGTAGATTATTGAATCTGCTCTTATATCTTTGTAGCTAGAGTCTCATCGTTAAATTTTGAGTTGTTTAGGAATTAAGAGGGTGTTCTGGATCTAAGAAGATGTTTTTAAAATTGAGATGCAAGTTACAATGAAAGCTGAGTTGGATATAGAACTTTAAACTCATGGAGAGGGTTAGATAGTAGAATGTTAAAGTCAGGTGCCAAATATCTTTGTATATTGATGTATTTGGCTGCATTGGTATAGATCTTTGTATACTGATACAAAATTAAGGTTAACACTTTTTAAGGTATTGTACCTTGTAATTCTTAAAAATGCAATGCGAAGTTTTGGCCTTTTTATAGAAACTGTTACAAACTGTTTAGGACAATAAGTGTGTGTCTTTTAAATGTGTTTTAATTCTGTTACAGATTATGTTTGCAGATCCAGATAGCCTTACCATTCATTTTCTTTCATGTTCCTCTTAGTAAAATTTACCACTTTCTGGATGTGTGATATAGTCTTGCCAAACTCTCACCTTCTCAGAAGCTCTGCAAATCATTTATGAAAACAATATATTATAGACTTTATATTGCATATAATGTATGTAATGTGTATCACACAAAATGAAAGCGTACTGTACTATGCCAGCATTGTTGCACTTGGATTGCAGTGTTATTCTGTAAAATCACGTCCAGCATTCTGTGTGTAATGGAACAGATACCCAGCATCTGTACTGTTCTAAATGCCTGAATCACCTCCATTAATAAAGCTCAAATCCCTGCCTCACAGGAAGCATGATAAACTATAGCGTCATCAGTACCAGCAGCCATGAGCAATAGATCCCAGAGTAGCATATAGTTATAACATACATAACATTCTGGTCTTTGTCCTGTAATGAAATCTAAGGGTCCAGCTTCAATTTAATCAATCTTGAGTTCTCTAAGCTATGTATGAAATTGAAGCTGGACCAGATATCGTAAAGAGTATATTTAAATAAGTTAGAATCACTGTGTGCTGAGAGCTTATATAAACTGTTGAATAGATTTGAAGACTTTGAATATATATGTTCAAAGTCTTTTAAACTGTAAATTAGTATTTTAAAATCATTTGCCAAGAGAAAACAAGTATAGTAATTACTTATGCTAGTAAAAGCATTGTGACTGAACTTTAATTTTTCCTAAATATTTTATTTCCCATCTGCCATGGTAACCATCTTGTATGTTTTTCAGATGATGATGATTAGTTTGAGCCCTTGCAGTGTATGAACCACACCACTAAGATCTATATTGGCAGCAAAGGTGACTGAAGAGAAAGGTAGCTTTACTTGGCTGAGTGGAAGTTCCAGGTTGGGCTCTGAGCAGGAAGGACATCATTAGGACCAGTAGAAAGACAGCCTCTTCTCAGATGGTACATAACTTCGGATATCTGCTAAGAGGTCAGTCCTTACTGACTCTTTAACCCTTAAATATCCAAGGCGTTAGGTACAGATAACTCCTGGCTACAAAATTAGTGTCACTGGAACTGTTACTGTCTGACAACAGGAATATAAGGCAATCCTTGATTAGTGATTCAACCTCTGGTTTTAAGTTCATAGAAACAGGAGCAAGAAGAATCTTTATTTGGCTTTATGGATTTGTGAAAATTATAAATGTATGAACCATGATGCTAGAAATGATTTGGTTTTCAAAAAGCTTGTTTGCTTTTCAGTGAGATTCTAGAAATATCCATCGATGCCAATACTCTCTGATAACTTGACCATCTGGTTAGAATTTTTTAAATTGGATATTCTCTCTAGAGAAATGATGATCCAAAATAATGAAAACATCTTTCATAAAGATGTTATGGATTCATAATTTTTACTGTGTATCTCAAGTTTAGATGAAGCCCACAGGGAGGGGAGGAACAAATAAATGGGTTAGGAAAGCTTCCATCATAAGCAAGTACGTGCAGCCTTGTAAATGATAAGTATCTAATATAGGAACATGTCAGGTGAAATATAGAAGCATTGTATCTACTGTCAAATACTTTGAAAATGGTGTTACTTTTTCTTTTTAGACATAATTATACAAAAGATAGGCTACAAAGGTCCCACTCCTCAGGGCAAAGGCCTAAACTCACTCCAGCTGTCTTGGGTATTCTGTATTGACCTCTCTGTTCTGAAGCCTGGGAGATCACACCAGCATTACCAGTGACTGGTGTCACCCCAGGGTTTAAGTCATCTGAGTGGTGTGAAGAGGCATGTGGCTTGGTTTCTCTGAGCAGAATAGTATTGGGATTTTGTTTGCTGTTCCTTTGCAAGCCTTCGGTTTTCAAGGTGTCTATTAAGTCTTTGCCCATAATTTAATTGGATTTTTCTGTCATCTTTTGTCTGATGAGTATGTTGTAAATGTCTGAGCTTACTTTTTCTTTTTCTTACTGCTTAGTTTGAGAAACGAGAGTTTCTGATTCTTGAAGGCTTACTGCAGGTGCCTGAAAAGTCCCAAATATCCTAATATCACAAAGGTTGCATCTGATTTTTATATTTTTTTATCTTGGGTGTTGCAGTTTTAGCTTCTGCATCTATGATCCATTTCAGGTTTAATTATATGTGAACTATAAGGTAAATTTAACCTGAATGTAGACTATAAGATAGGATTAGCCCACCGAGTTGTGTTTTAAGTGTAGCTGTCAACATAGCTCCTCCAGGGGCATTGTTGAAAAACTGTCCTCTCTCCATCAGCTACTCTTTGACATATGATTTAAAAATGATTGAGTATACTTACATATATAGGTCTGTTATGTATATTGTTCTGTTAGTGAACTATAAGTCAGATAAGGATCCTTCAACTTTACCATTCTTTTCAAAATTATTCAGAACATGCTACATTGTTTTGCTTCCCATACAATCTCTCAGTGAGCTTCTCAGCAGTACCAAAGAAAAGCCTTGTGTCTTTTGCCTTTGTTATATTGTTTTGTGATAAGGTTGTCCCTAAGAAGGTCAGAAAAACAGGATGACCTCAAAGTCACCATTCTATTGCCTCAGCTTCTCAAGGGCTGTCCTCCTATTTTTAGTGAGATTTACTAAATTTATTGAGCATTGTGGGAGAAATAACACCTACAAAACTACTGAGTTCTGTAGCCTTCAGGGCAGTTATCCTCTCTATTGATGTGGGTTCTGCTGAATTTGATTTAGCAATGTTTTTACAGTATAGGGGGCTTTCGCTTTTTGCTATGTCTCATATGCTTTGCTAAGAGCTCTTTTGGGTGGTAGGGAGGGCATGGCAAGTAGGGTCTCACAGTTTATCTCAGGCTTCCCTGCAGCTCTCAATCCTCCTACCTCAGTTGCCAGAATTCTATAATTATAGCTCTGTACCACCATGCCTGTATTTATAAATTTTAAAAGAAATGCTATTCTAAACAGATTTTTAAATTATTTTTACAGTTGTTTGTCATCAGAATGTAGGAACACAATTATTTTATTTTGCTCTTTAATTGTGAACTATTACTAAATTCTTATATTTTTATTGATTTTATATTTGCTACAGGAAAAAATCATGTGTGAAGAATGTAGTTTTATCTCTTATTGTGCCTTCATACTGATTTCTTTAGAAAATTCTCCCATAAAATATTTAAAAAGGTACTGGCTGTAAGTTTCTTATGGATGTATCTGTTTGTTGGGCTGAGGGAGTACATTATCTTCCACTTGGCCTCATCCCCTCCTGCCTGTATGCAGGAACTTTCATGAAATATGTTTTCGTTTAGTGTCAATGACCAAGTTTTGCTTCATCTTTATTCTGCTGTGCAGTGAGCTGACCATAACTACTGTGGGGAGTTGACCTTGCCTGTCCTACAATACCCTTGGCTTTTTAAAATTAATCAATCAATCAATCAATCAATCAATCAATTAAT
Source organism: Lophiomys imhausi (assembly GCA_907164525.1). Classification (NCBI taxonomy): domain Eukaryota; kingdom Metazoa; phylum Chordata; class Mammalia; order Rodentia; family Muridae; genus Lophiomys; species Lophiomys imhausi. The sequence goes on from CAJQZJ010000184.1 coordinate 2,586,340, forward strand.
TAATTAATTAATTAATTTATTACTTCAGGTTACATCTCCATCACAGTGTCCTCTTTCTACCCCTCCAGTCCTGCCCTAGCACCCTCTACCCCCTATCCCTTCCATCCCACTCCTCTGGAGTGGAGTGTCCCTACATATCAGTCCCCTGCCCCAGTTCAGCAGTCATATGAGGACCAAGAGCCTCCTCATACACTGGGGGCCTACAAGGCAGTACCACCAGGGAAAAGTGTCTCATTGACAGGTAACAAAGTACATGTTCCTGTTCCCTTTGGTATGTTGGTTGTTGCATAGCTATCCTGTACTGTATGGCTGAAATTGACTATAAGTGAATAGATGCCATGTGCATCCTTCTGAGTCTGGTTTTGCTCACTCAGGATGAGCTTCTCTAGTTCCACCCATTTGGCTGTAAATTGCATGATTTCATTGTTTCTGATAGCTGAGTAATATTCCATTGTGTAGATGTACCACAGTTTTTTAATCCATTCTTCAGTTGAGGGTCATTTGGGTTGTTTCTAGTTTCTAGCTATTACAAATAAGGCTGCTGTGAATATAGATGAGGAGACTTCCTTTTGATTTGGTGAGGAGTCATTTGGATGTATACCCAGAAGTAGTATGGATGGGTCCCCAGGCAGAGCTATTCCAACTTCTCTAAGATATCACCAGACAGACCTCCATAGTGGTTGCACAAGCCTGCACTCTCACCAGCAATGGAGGAGTGTTCCCCTTTCTCCACACCCATGCCAGCATGTGCTGTCATTTGAGCTTTTGATCTTAGCCATTCTGACAGGTGTAAGATGGAATCTCAGAGTTGTCTTGAGTTGCATTTCTCTGATGATTATAGATGCTGAGCATTTCTTCAAGTGTCTCTCAGCCATTAGGACTTCCTCCTTTGTGAATTCTGTTTAGCTCTGTTCCCATTTTTTGATTGGATTATCTGGTTTCTTGGCATTTAATTTCAGGAAATTGTCACCTGTGCCTATGAGTTCCAGGGTTTTCCCCACTTGCTCTTCTAGTAGATTTACTGTGTCCGACCTTATGTTAAGGTCTTTGATCCACTTGGACTTAAGTTTTGTACAAGGTGGTAAGTAGGGGTCTAATTTCATTCTTTTACATGTTGACATCCAGTTCGACCAGCAACATTTGTTGAAGATACTGCCCTTTTCCCATTGTATGGTTTTGGCTTCTTTGTCAAAAATTAAGTGACCATAGGTGTATGGGTTCATTTCTGGGTCTTTAATTCGATTCCATTGATCTACTGGTCTGTTTCTATACCAGTACCATGCTGTTTTTATTACTATTGCTCTGTAGTACAGCTTGAAATCTGGGATGGTGATACCTCCAGATGTTTTTTTTTTTTAATTGTACAAGTGTTTTTTTTTTTTTTAATTGTACAGGATTGATTTAGCTATTCTGGGTTTTTTTTTGTTCCATATGAAATTGAGAATAGTTTTTTCCAGGTCAATAAAGAATTGTGTTGGTATTTTGATAGGAATTGAATTGAATCTGTATATTGCTTTTGGTAGGATGGCCATTTTTTATTATGTTGATCCTACCTATCCATGAGCATGGTAGATCCTTCTATCTTCTGATGTCCTCTTCAATTTCTTTCTTCCAGGACTTGAAGTTCTTGTCATACAGGTCCTTTACTTGCTTGGTTAGAATTACCCCCAGTTATTTTATATTGTTTGTGACTATTGTGAAGGGTGTTGTTTCCCTTGTTTCTTTCTCAGCCCATTTATTTGTTGTATAAAGAAGGGGTTCTGACTTTTTAAAATTAATTTTGTATCCAGCCACCTAGTTGAAGGTGTCTATCAGCTGTAAGAGTTCTCTGGTGGAATTTTTGGGGTCACTTATGTTTACTATCATATCGTCTGCAACTAGGGATAATTTGACTTCTTCGTTTCCAATTTGTATCCCCTTGATCTCCTTTAGTTGTCTTATTGCTCTAGCAAGAACTTCAAGTACTATGTTGAAGAGATATGGTGAAAGTGAACATCCTTGTCTTGTCCCTGAGTTTAGCTTCAAGTTTCTCTCCATTTAATTTGATGTTGGCTACTGGGTTGCTGTATATCACCTTTATTATTTATAAGTATGGTCTAATAATAAGACTATTATTCCTGAAAATATTTTAATAGATACTTTAAAGTTCTTGTCTGAGTCCTCTCAGTTTGTTTTCATCAGATGCATCTTTAAAAATTGATCATTGTTCACGTTCATCTTCTTAGTCGTGTATTTAACAATTGCATTGTATACTGGATTTCATGAGTGGTCAGGTATACAATGGGATTATTCTTTAAACCAAAGGTGCTGCCAGGCAGCTAGTCATTTGTGATCCTTTCACACTTTGGCTCTTAGCTTTACCCTGCTTATAGGCTTGGCTTAGTGTAGCACGCATTTGAGTTCTTTCTCCAAGTACTATGCCTTAGCAGCTCAGTCAAATTCTGAAAATATGATTAAAGAATAACCACCACTGTCTCTGCACTCACAGCGACATGTGGCCTCTCATGGTTTTGTCTCCCACAGACTTTGCATGGCCCCCTGAAATCTCAAACTATGAGTCTATAGTCTCACCTTTGACCAAGGTCTTGTAGGTTTCCCCTGAAAATTTGTATTTCTGTGGCTGTTCTTCCCCCTCTTGTGTCCTTCAAGTTTCCACTTTCTCAACTCTGAAGCTGCCCGTGTGTGCTCTGCATAGGATGGCTGCTGTGGTCAACTCTGCTGTGACTTGGATTACAAGCAGGAAACTTTCTCCAGGTAGACATTTAAGGGCTCGTTTGGAATGCTTTCCTTTACTTACGGATGCTGTACTTTTGCAGCTGTGTGTGGTAGTGGATGCCTGTAATCCCAGCACTTGGGAGGCTGAGGTGTCAATGTGGTGTTCAAGGCCAGCTTGGGATATATAGAGAGTTCAAGGCCATCCTGTATATACCAAGATCCTGTACTAGAAGCCCAAAATAACTAAATATTAAATACAACTCCACAAACCCAGTCACTGTGGGTGCTTTGTCCAGCTGTGTAGTTTTTTTCATGAAAGGGCACTCTGAAGTGTCCAGAAACCAATGTCTAGTCTAGTAGAAATGCAACTCCCTAGTTTTCTAAGCTAGGGAGATGACTTAGTGATAAACTGCTTGCCACAAAATCTTGAGGACCTGAGTTTAATCCTCAACATCCTCATGAAAAGAGAAGACCAGAAATATGTATCTACAAGCCCATCACTGGGAAGGTGGAACTAGGAGGACCACAGAAGCTGGCTAGTCAGCTGGTCTACCTGAACGAGTGAGCTCCAGGATCATTAAGAGCTACTACATCATGAAGCAGATAGAGAAGAATTGAAGAAAATATAAGACATTGACTTCTGATGCCTATATGAACAGGCACATAAACATGTTTGCCTATCTGCAAAATCTTGAATACACAAAGATAAACATGTATGCACATACACACAGACGGAAATACATCTTCAAACTTGTTCCTCAATCATTGGTTCTCATCAATTTGATGCATCTGGAATATTATACATACAACAAAGTCCCATTCATTAGATTTTCTGGTTCAAAGAGTTGAGGTGGATCTAGGAATCTGCATGTCTAACACATGTCAAAGTAGGGCTGATGCCACTGGTCTGGAAACCATACTTTGAAAAATACTTGCTGAGAAATGAGTCTTGAGAAAAAGTACTGGGAAAAAATATATACAGATAGATAGATATCTAGTCAGTTTATTGCTTCTTTTTACAGTACTGAAGATCTAGGGCCTCACCCATGCCAAGAATTCAGTAGACCATTACATCATTGGACCCGTTATAACCACTGATTCTCTTTTTACTTTTCATTTTGAGGCAGAGTCTCACTAAATTGCCCAGGCTGACCTTGAACTCATGCTCCTCCTGCCTTAGTCTCTGCAGTAGCTGGGATGATAAGTGTGGCATGAATAACAATTTTGCATTAAAATGGTATATTCTCTATTTAGTTGGCAATAAATCAATAAAATACATTAGAGAACAGTATAGTTATTTGTTGTTTTACTTCACATAAAATTCACTTTATCATCCAGACAGCATGTTTTATAACATACTTTTATATTCAGGAAATAAGTATTTAATTTCTATTTCATAAGTTGTTAGAATTTTAATTTCTTATATGTATAAAAATGGGATATGTGGGAGCATATATATGTGCATGCATGTTTGTTTGTGTGTTTGTGTGTATGTGTGTGTATGCATGTGTACACAAACATCTCTGTGTTTAATAAATAAAATACAAAATGTTAATAAAAAAGGCTGTATAGCAAGTGGGTTTCTGGATTCTTCTCCATCTCTGTCACAATAGTTTCCACACACAGTGTCCTTTAATGATCTTTCTATCTGGTAATGTCTTTGTGTGTGTGCTGGGAATGGAACTTAGGACCTGTACTAGGCAAGCAGTCTACTATATTTGTCTCCTTGCCTCCATTGTATGCTGAGCATCTCTGTTCATTTGTGCCGATTGGGGGACAGAATGTTCCTTCATGCTTTGAATCATGCCCTTTTCATCAGAAATGGGCATATAGTGATGTCAGTTTGGTGAGTGTTATTTCTATGACTGTGGCATGGTGTTTGTGGTGGTTACAGGACCGTCACTGGGGATAAGAAGGTTCTCCTTTTCATCATCCTAGTATTGTCTTAGCTGAGAAAACATTGGCCTTACCCCTCCCTGTCTTAGTCAATTTCTGATAACATTTTCATTTTCCTGCCTCTTTAATTTATCTGAAAATGTGTTAGAGGAGCCTTTCTTGGCTGTGTTACAAAGCTGGATGATAGCACATTTAAAATATTGTTTCAGCTGCAAAGTGTGATTAATGCCACCTCAATTTCTGAATGAGATATTTGTTTTCAAATATTTTAATGAAGGAATAGTGATATCGTAATCGCAAAATAGTAATTTCTCAAAACACTTTTTAACAGATTCATTTCGATAGCTGGGACCATAAGTATGACTACTGGATGGATGCTGACAGCCTGGACCTTCACCCAATCGGGTGGTGCAACATGACAGGGCACCCACTGGAAGTTCCACAAGGTGAGCAGTTTGCTCTTTGTTGTTGCTTAGAAATACTTATCTCGAATTCCAACTCTTAATGTTGCTTATTTATGTCATTATAGTCATTAGAAAGCTAAGTAACAGATAGGTGAATTAATGAATCACATTGTAGCTGCTCTGAAAGACCTTTATCCACAGTTAAGCCTCACGGGACTTGAAACAGATGAGCAGCAATAGTCACTAAGAAATAATTCTCATGTTTTCCAAAGCCATCTTTCTTTTCTACATTTTGGCTTGAAGAAACTAAACCAGAATTTCTAAATCCATCTAAATTTTGTCATTAAAGTTTGATCAATTTTAAACACTGCATGTTAATTTAATCTTATACAACAAATTATAAAATTTTCAAAAAATATTAAATATTTTAAACTGTAGCAACTGAAAAAAAATGAAAGCTGAAGAACATTCTGGTTAATTGAGATCTGCATTATTTCTTCCTTTCTGGCCACTTACAGTTAAAGGAGGAAATTAAGCACTCTAAATTCTAATGAGCTCTGACTAGAATACCTTATTTTGTCTGAAGGAGTCCTCTGACCCGATTAGGCTGGCATGGCTAATCACTAGTTCCAACCCTTCATTTAAACATGTTCCATTCTTATGTTTGTTTTCTTCCCCTTGCTGGTTCTCCTTCCATCCTTCGGCTTCTTAAGGCGAAGCTTGGATGTTATCAGTGTTTGTGTGTGATGAGTATGTTGAACCTGCCGATGATGATGATGATGCTTGAGGCTGAGATTTTAAAGGCCTCACCACATTCTTGACAATGTCCTACATTTTGTCAAAGCAAAATTGACATTTTGTCAACCCCTATCTTAACACTGTGACTGTTTCATAGTGTGCTAGGTTTCTCAAATTCAATAAAATTATTAATACTTGCCTGGGAGAATTACAAAGTATCTGCAAGACAATATGCTGTGTGATGTGTGTGCATGTGTCTGTGTGTATGTATGCATGTGCAAGTGTGTATGTGTGTGTGTTTGTGTGTGCTTGTGTGATAAATATGTTTTCCCTTCCAACCATTTGTACTAGTCTTCCAATAAATGCCCAAGAAACAAGGAGGAAAATGAGCCCTTCAGTATATGCTATATGGTATACATATGTATAGCATATATATGTGTATGTGTGTGTGTGTGTGTGTGTGTGTGTGTGTGTGTGTGTGTGCCCGGGAATTTTGAATTTTGTCATTAAAGTTTGATCAATTTTAAGCACTGCATGTTAATTTTATCTTATATAACAAATTATAAAATTTTGAAAAAGTAATAAATATTTTAAACTGTAGCAATTGAAAAAAATGAAAGCCGAGGAACATGCTGTTTTGAATATCATCAATATATATATACATATATATATATACATGTTTTATCTTCAGTGAGCTCAGATTTTATATCTGAAGTACTACACTTTCCAAATGAATTGAATAAGAGTAAGGAAAGCCACATAGCTACCTGCGTATAGTGTATTACTAAATCTGAGTTGTTGATGTGTTAGACACTGGAAGTATGCAGCTGGGCTGGACCAGTAGGGGCCTGTAGGAAGTTACTGAGGTGAGTTCAGAAGTATCTACCTGGACGAAAGACAACTTCTCAAGAAGAAAACTACCCAAGCGTAGACAAAATCAAAACTCTTTGGTTCTCATACATATTTTATGAGAATTTATTAAAATTTTAGAGCTTTCTAAATAAATGATATTCCCTTTGGTTTCTGTTTTGCTAGTGTCATTTAATCTCATTGCAGAAAGTGAGCCAAGACAGAGAGCATGTTGGTTGCACTTCATAAAGATGTCCTTTATACCACGGGTGGTCATGTCACAGGTGTGGGTCCTGTCACCGAAGCTGCCTCCCTTAGTCAGGAGTTGGCTCACCCATGCACTTGGGTAGTCCTTTGAGAGTGAGCCTACAGCAGATAGTCATTTGGGAAACTGAGTCACAGACACTCATCCCATTTCACAAGAGTGATTGCCAATGTTAGCCCTGTCCCTGGGTGGTCCTTCCCAGTGTCCTGCATGTATTGCTTGGAACCCATGTCTAGGTTTCCTTCCAGTCTCTGGCCTTGCCCAGCTTTTTGCCTGGTTGACTACTATGTAGTGCTAATTCAGCTTCTTTCCAACAGGCTAAAGTAGCTCAGCATAGGTTACATAACACCTGTACTGTATCTCCCAAAAATGTGGTTCACAGAGGATCTAGGGACACCAAACATTATCTTTTATTTATTGAGTGTGTGTGTGTGTGTGTGTAGGTGTGTGTTCATGTGTGAGTATAACATTCCATAGACACAGGAGAGATTATTTGACCCATCTTCCCAGAAAATCTCAGTCAGCCTTTGGCCTTGAGGATTACGAAAGATATGGATTACAATACAAAATTATTAGTTTTGCTATGTTTATTTACTCTGGAGGTGAGGGAACTGATTTACACAGAGATGGGTGACTGGCTGTGGTTAGACCATATGTCCTGCCCTGCCCTGAGCCCTGCATATATTCCTTAATAAACATATACTTCCTGCCCCCCCCCCCGTTTCTCTTGCACACAGGAGGGGATAAGCCTTTGCTCTTGGTCCCAAACTTCTGACCTGTTTTGTCTCAGGAACTGCCTGTCTTCTTTCTGAGGCATGTTGAACTTCTAAGAACCCTCCATAGCCCACTTGACTATGCCAAAACAGAAGGATGGTCATGGGCTCATCCACTTGTCTAAAAGTCTGTTACACATTTATGGAGCCAGGTGGGATCTTATCATGTAGACATATCCACCCCAATACTAAAAAAAAAACCAAAACAAACAAAACAAAACAAAACAAATAAACAAACAAAAAAGTCAGATCACCAATGGAAACAATTTCAGCAGACTCATTTAGGGACTCTGTGACTGTAAACAGGTCCCTACTTTAGTGTCTGCACGAAGAGCTGTGAGTGGAAATCTGTGAGTGGCTGATGGTGACATAAGAAGAGATCAGTGAGGAGGTACACACCTCTGACACCCCCCTTACTTCCTTCTATGTCTTGTCTGTTGTTTCAGTCTCTTGAACCCATATCACCTCCAGAGCCTTTGGCCGCACGTTCTTCTATATCTGACAAGGTCCATTTGCTCCAGTAATGAGTGACGCTTATTTTTAAGAATTAATTGAGATCTACCTTCTTACAGAAGGTGTCCTTGTCACACTGCCTCTCCCTGAGTGGGAGACTGTTCTTAGAGAAGGCGTCCTTGTCGCACTGCCTCTCCCTGAGTGGGAGACTGTGGGTGTTGTGCCATTGTTTGCCCTTGGCCCAACATCCCCAAATGGATTATTCAACTGTTAGTTGAATAATCACTTGTGTCCAAAAGACGCTGGTCTTGGAAGCCACCTTGGGTTCTCACCTGTAATTGTCTTCCTTTGTCTTTCCCTTCTTCCCCTCCCTTCCTCCTCCTTTTATCTTCTTTGAGCTATACTATATACGAAGCTCATGATGGCTGGCCTCAAACTTTTGATCCTCCTATCTCTGGCCCCCAAGGACTAGGATTACCAGTGTGTGCTTCCATGTCTGCCTGTGGCAGAGTGACTTTTCCCCCATGACTATGCATGTTGTCTAGTGAGACATCCTAGGAGAGGCAAGGGCCAGACAACCCCACAATCAAGAAAGGACATTTTCACAAATGGGAAACTGGCAGGCAGAAAACTGAGATTTTCTCACTGGTTTCCATACCCAAATAATTTTGTCATGGTTCTTCCTTTAGCTACTCTTTGACATATATTTTGGAAGTAATTACAAGGCTCGATTACAAAGCCAATGAAATGAAATGTCATTATGAAGTAAAAGTTTATACTCATAGAATACTAGCATGCCTGGTTTTGATAATGCGTAGAGCCTCTGCTGTTTATGTTAAGAACTTGGAGAGGAGGGCTAATCAGTTTAACTACTAAAAATAAATGGGCATCATAGAACATAGCTTGATATGTTTAGTTCATTACACCACAGACATATAAAATGACAGAATGACTTGAAACTACACCATATGGCCTGGTCCATTGGGTAGCCTGTTAAGTGGGATAAAATACTGACAGTTCATTATGACATGAACACTTAATAAAGCATTCACAAGCAAGCATTTGGGACTCTGAAAATAGAAAAGTTTTATTCAATTAGGTAAAATTTGCTTGGATTATGAACTAGAAATCAGTCTGAGTAGAATCCAAATATGGGACAATATATACGGTGATGGTTGAGGCCATTCCTGTGGAAGCATAAGAATTGCTAACCTCGCCAGGTATCAGCACATTTTCAAATCTGTTCTGTTTTAAAGAGAATTGTCGAAGGAATCTTTCTGGAAGTACTTGTTCTTCCAAAACACAGCAAGAAAGTAATCAGCAGCTTTAGGAGTCCCCGAGTACTCATTGACTTAATAGACAATTACAGCATATTGTGCTTTTAAAAAGTTAGCTATTTTAAAAGTCCCTAATTACAGATTTACATGATAGACTTATCAAGAAAAAATAATACATTTCAAAATGTGCTTACAGTCTTAATGATATTATCTGTTTTAAATGTTTCTTGGAAAAGGGCTTCTCCAGTGTCTGCCTTCTGGAAGTGTGAGGGTAGAACAAATTCACTCTGTTCTAAATGTGGTCCTAGGCTTCTGTTGCTGGCTCAGAATGATTTGGCAGAGGACTCCCTCCCCACGGCTAGATGACTCCACTTGCTCTTGGTCCCTATTAACAGTTGAAAGGCACTGGAGGGCTGGCATTGGTTATCACATGTACAGACCAGCTCTGTGAGTGCTGAGAACAGAAGATATTAACTTCTGAAAGTCATAAAGTGGGCGGGAAGACAGGAAGTCCTAGGGTAGTTACGGCTCACCTCTCACCATGGACGTACAGAGGTCAAGCATGCGTGCACGCACACGGGGTCTTGAGTTGGACAACAGATCTTCGAGGATTTCTCTGGGAGAATTTTAACCATACTCAAGACACTATAATGCCATCCAGGGAAGAGGAAAGAGGCTTGATCAGGGATTGTATAGGATCCTATCTGCAAGTCCCTATAAGGCATAATGGAAGTCTCCTGGATGGAGCTTTTGATTGACTGCTGGTGATGTAACCTGCAGAAGCAGGCTACCACTGGATAGAGAAACTTTATATCTCTTCTGTGTTGTCTGCTATTCTAGAACTTGAAAATTCCCAGGAGACATAATTTCTGCCTCAGGAAACCATGGGTTAGGAGGATAATAAGTCCCATCTTCCTCATTAGTACGCACCCACACCATTGGCTGGGCTGGCATTTCCGTGGCTGTCTGATCCAGAGACTGTTGTATGGCTGCTTTGACAGCTAAGCACATTAGTATTTAGTGCTGAGGTGAGGAAGTGCCTCCTCTCAGTGACAGGGGTGTCTTCTTTCACAATTGGGAAGAAGGGGAAAGACAGCTCCGGGTTGCTTTCCAGCCAAGCTCAGTGGTGTTTAATCTCCTGCAAAACCTTTTGTTCATTTGTCTTTCATGGTATTAGGGAAACTAAGTAGCACTTGACAGTTTATTTTACAAATAGATGTATCCTTAAATGACTCATAGGGATAAACACAGAACCAAATATTTTTAATGAAAAGAAACATTATGTTCTTCACATGGAAGAGAACTCTATAATGGTGATATGTTTTGTTCACTCAGCATTTTAAGTAAACAAGAGTGAAAAAGTTGAAGTTGTACAAACCTAGGATACAGAGAGCACTGGGGAAAGACAAACTTAGGAAATGGAAAATTGTGTTGCATATGTAGGAACTCTGAGGTTTTGACTTACTTTTTTTCAAGAATACTTTGATACTCCTTAGAAATGAGAAAGTACAATTTAGAATTTCTTTTTGTTAGCAAAGCTTGTGAGCTCCACATAAGGTTCCTATAATTAGAAGAGAGGCTTAGCACATATATCTTCAGGGTAGTGGTTTGTGCAGATGTCCATCCAGCAGTGATACCCATTGACCAATATCCCCTGTGAGACACAAAACCAGAGCAATTCTGGGCAGCCATGGCCACTCTCCTATTTCTATTTTGACTCCAACAGCCCACTCTTCTGTCGTCACTCACACATCTGGTGGCATTCCGAAGAGTCTTGCTATGTGTGCTTGCACTCAGACCTTCTCCCAGGCCTCCAAATGCAACGCTGTTTCTGTAAGCCCCGAATAGATGAAGGTCATTCAGGCAGCCATGGGGTGGCATACAGCTACTAAAACCGTATGCCTCGTTCTTCAGTGTGGACCATCTCCTACAAGATATTAGTTCCCTTAGGTACTCCCACTTTCCTTATTGCTGCTTTCCTCTACTACTTTTCTGAACTTTAAAAGCTTTTATTGTCCTAACAAATTGAAAAGCTGAATAAAAGAAATGTGGTTATGTAAGTTTTCATTCTTTAATGTGAAGTTTATGTTTCTTAGATTGACAGGAACATCCTCCATCATTTGCTTTGAAGTCATCATTCTCCTTTTTATTGCAATGCTCTTGTTTTGTGATGGAAGTCACTAGAATAGGAGAAGAATCTTTTATGTAACCTCCCACCAAATGGTATTATAATACCGACAGCCAGAAAAAAAAATCCAATAAACTAGAGTAAGCTGCAGTTCCACAGCTTATCCTAAATTCAGAAAGGACTGCAAAAGCATGTCTAGTCACAATCAGTGGGAAGCATATCTCAGCAAGCCCAGCAGAGTGGCTGCTTCCCACCTCCGACTAGACTATGGGCATCGTGGAGGATAAGGTGAAGTCATTAGGAAGAGTTGAGAGGAAAATGACCACATTTTAACACATCAGAATGTCCTAAATACAGGAGACTGTACATACTTCAGAAATATGTTGAAACCAAGGAGGAATGTGAAGGTCTCTGACTTCCCAGGCCTGGTAAAATCCACTCAAACTTGGACCTACTTAATAACTGGCCTTATGTACCTCTGTGTGTGTGTGTGTGTGTGTGTGTGTGTGTGTGTGTGTGTGTTTATATACCTTATATATACATACATACACAATTGAAAGAGAGACAGCAGTTTCAAACTCACCTTATAAGGCCAGACTCATCCTGATTCTTAAGCCAGGCATGTGACTAAAAGGAAAGAAACATGTGGGCCAATAATTTATGATAAACAAAATTGCAAAACTTCTCTACAAAATTTCAAAAATACTGAATTCAATAGCTTATTTAAGTAAGATTTATTCCTGAAATTCAAGAATGGGGTCAACATAGGCAAATCAATAAATTTGATATACTTTATGAAATGATTAATGGACAGGCACCAGGTGATTATGTCAGTAGATACACAGGATACTTTTAACAAAATTCAACATACTTTGATGACAAAAATACTCTCAATAAACTAGATATAGAAGGAGAGCTCCTTAACACAATAATCATTATGACAAGTCTACATCTAAGGTCATGCTAAGATTGCAACAAGGAAACACTGCCCATGTTCAACACTTTTATTTAACTTGCTCAGAGACATAACTAGAGCAATTAGTGGAAGATGAGAAACTAAAGACATCCAGGCTGGGAGGTGTAACGCTCGTGTCTCTTTGTTGATTGCATTATCAAATGCATGCACACACACAGACAGACACATACACACATGCACACACACAGAC
>CAJQZJ010000184.1:2611929-2622482 GCA_907164525.1 Lophiomys imhausi
TGTGTGTGTGTGTGTGTGTGTGTGTGTGTGTGTGTGTGTGTGTGTGTGTGTGTACTAGGGAGAAGGTGCGGGGCTCTGCATCCCCACTTACTGGCTTGGTTTTGGAGATTTATGGTTTCTTATCATCAGCTTGTGGCTCTGTGACCTTTGCGATTACTGATCTCTGAAAAAGTGAACATTCTTGTGTCTGCTTTTTAAAAGAGGTCTTTATTTCCTCCTCTCTCTGATGCTAGCTGTGCTGGAGTGGTATCCCTTGCAGCCATCATAGGCTCTGTCCTGTCATTTTATAAATAGTCACAGGACTCTTTTTTTTTTTTTTTTGGTGACAGTTTATTTTAATTTGTAAACTTTCCGTTAACATCATTCATGTAGTTTACACTTTCCAAATCTTCTTCAATGAGAGTTCTCAAGTTATGTTCTTTTACTTCCCAAAGGGTCAAATGATGTGAAAATCCTTCCAGGTCAAGCTGTATGTCCTACTCCTGGGTGCCGAGGAATAGGCCACATCCGTGGCCCACATTATGCAGTGCACCACAGGTAAGGCTCTTCTTACTTGAATCATTTTAGGGATGAAGGAAAGCATTATGCAGACCAGCAGCTCTAAGTAAAATCATAAATGGGTCTCAGAGCCTCCTGCTCCATCACTGTCCCTTCTTCTCAGCAGAAGCCCTTCCTCAGTGAGTCCTTCTGTCTGGCCTCTTCTGACCTTGTAGGGTCATTGGCTTCTGAGGCATTTCTAAGCCCGGACTTGAAGCCTCTGAGTCTCCGCCGTATAAGGGTTTCCATGAAGTGCAGCCTCTCTGATGTACTCTCCCTGCCTGTGTCTTGCCCTTGTTCAGATTTATATCCACACCTGCTGAGTGTTTCTTGTGGAAAATCCCAGAACCTCTTCAATTTTCCACCTGTGTTGTTTACTGTAAGTTCTTTTTTTTTTTTATTCATTTGGAGAATAGATGATTCTGTTAAGGAATATAAAATGAAAGTAAAATTATTTTCCATGTTTTAGGTATTTAAAGAACACAGAGTAGATGTCATTTATAAAGGGTACATATGCAAATGAATGAATAAATCTTTGCTAGCGTCTCTGTCCCCAGGAGTTTGTAAAGTTATTCATAGAGGAACAAATATTAAATGGGGCTAATGCATAATAAATATAAAGAGAAAGCAGTAAGTTGTGTAACATGTGCAGCAATAAAACATTTGCCCATACAACAGAAATTTAAATGTGATACAGGAAACCCTTGCTTTATCGGGGAACGGCAGTCTGAGGAAGCAGTGCCCAATGTAGTTCCAAAGTACTCAGAGCAAGCATACCTTGAAGACCCAGGGGTAAATGTGTCTCATAAGTACTTAGAGGGACATGTTATGAGTGTAGATCTTTTGAATGCCCATTAAAAAAGAAAAGACATCTCGGTTGCTTGTGGAAATCAATGAGGCTTGGGGTTTATGAGCTGAGCTGCATCTGTGGAAAAGTGTGGGTGCTCCATGGGAGCACAGGGAGCAAGCCAGTGCAGGACAAACAGAGGGTGGCAAAGAGAAAAGACAGCGCAGAATTCGGAGTGCTGTCTGAACTGTGTGAGAGCTCTGCTGGTGTTGGAGCCACTTTCCAGACATTATCAGGAGATGTAGCTATAGAGACTCTTCATTACGCTGTGTGTATGTGTCTGTGTGTGTGTGTGTGTGTGTGTGTGTACAGTATAAGGTGAAAATTCTAATCCGGTGTTCACTAGCTCCATGAGTCTGTTTCATCTAAATTAATTAAAATTAAATAATATGAAAATATCATCTCATAGTCACAACCATATTTCATGTGCACAGTAATCACCTGTGGCTGTTGTCCCCAACAATGATGTGTAAGACAGTCACATTACCACATAGCTCTGTTTGACATACTTGAGGGAATCTCACATAGCCTTTTTTGTGCTTTTTGAGTGACAGGTGTTTCTTAGTGCTTCCATTCCAACTTCATTCATTGTCTTCCAATGTAACCAAGTCATGGTGCTGCAGCCAGCCCTTTCCACAAAGCTCTCTGAAGATACCTGCCTGTGGAGAGGGGCCCTTGAGCACTTGCAGCTTCCTGCCCAGGGGTGCCCTGTTTTCCTCTTTTTTCAAGTGGCCATGCCACCATTTCTGTGTGTGTCTCTGGCTCACCTTTTCTGACTGGATTCTGAAGAAGCCGGGTCCCAGTGGGAATGCTTTTCCTGTTCTGGAAGCATCTCTAAACTCCTTACTGACCCATTACATCAGAAACAGAGCCTGCTTGCTGCTTTTATTCATGTTGTTTAGTCATTAATATGAGAGTGTTGGATGTGTTTCATCCACCAGAAAGTCTTTCAGGATTTGATTGGCTGAACTAGAATATAAAATAAAGATGAGTGAAACACAGTGGGGAAAACAAAACACCTTTGATGTATGGCAGCAGAAAAAAAAGGGGACATCTTAGTGGGTTTGGAGACATGAGACATTATCCCTTCTCCCAAACCCACAAATGCTTGGGGCTACTCAGGAGTTGTGCTGCTGTTTGGTTGTGTAATGACACTTGTCCAGCTGTAGACTTGCCTACGACACAGTAGGGTGTGAGTAAGTGAAGGCAAAGTGTGCACTAGCTCCCCAAGGATTGGGAAGGATTCCGAAATGAAAAATGACAGGCATGAACATCTGTAATTCGTTTACTTTTAACTTTAGAAAAGATAAAACTTTAAGAACTAGACTTCTTACAATTACATGCTTAGTAAGAATTTACAGGGCATTTAAGTAAGTCCATAATGTAAATAAGAATCCAAGCTTATGTATGAACACAAAGCCTATAGTCTTAGTTTTGCTTGACAGTGTTTTATACTGAGGAGTGAGGGTATGCTGCCCAGTGGAGTTGTGTAGACTGTAGGAAGGCAGTCGTTAGGGGTGGGGACCTCAAGTGACAGTCGTTAGGGGTGGGGACCTCAAGTGACAGTCGTTACGGGGTGGGGACCTCAAGTGACAGTCATTACGGGGTGGGGACCTCAAGTGACATGGCAAGCTCTACTCTATATTAGACATCTCTACCCTGGCTTTAATCTTTTAATCAACTTACTGCCTGTGTAACCTGAAAAATATTTAAATTGTCTTGTAATTAACTGAATAGGTTTGTTCTGTTGTCTCTAGTCTCTGAAGTTTGATACCTTGTTCTTTGTTTTTTCGTGTGGCTTAAGCCTTACATAACTCTAAAAGTTTAAAAGTACTATTCTTCACTTCCTGTCTATGATGGTGTCTACTCAAGTACACACCTATCCACATGTACCATGCACAAGCCTGTTAAAAATATTCCATCTCATATGCAAATGGATTATCAGAAACTTTGTTCCTATAGTAAAAAAGAAGGTAAACAGCAGTACTCTTTTATTTTAGCATATATTTATTTTTTTAAATCAAAAGGTACCATTTTACAATATTATTCCAAAGATTGTTGGACAATTACTATTATAGTCAAAGAAAAAGGAAAGTTAACCAAAACCAGACCCCAACCAGTTCCACTCAGGGAGGGCCTGTGTCTAAGTTTCATTTTATTTGTTGTGATGAGACACTGTAACCCAGGAAAGAACTAACAGAAAGTGTTTGATTTGGGCTTACAGTTGCAGAGGGTTAGCAACCATGATGGTGGACCAAAAGCATGGTGGCAGGAATGGCTGACAGTTCAGTCATCATCTCAAGTAGCAGGCGGAGAAAGAGAGACTTTGGGAACCACATGAATCTTTTAAACCTGAAAGCCCTCCCCCAGCAACACACCTCCTCCAATAAGGTCACACCTCCTAATTCTTCCCAAACAGTTCCACCAGCTGGGAACCAAGTATTCAGACATATGAGCCTAAGGGGCCATTCTCATAGCCTGTATCAGACACCTCCAGTTCCTGCTCCCAAAGCCTGGGGGAGGGAGAAGTCTCCCAAGTCTGCCGCTGTGAGCACAGTGGCAGATTGGCTCTGTTTCTGTGAGAGTCTCTCAGGCTGGGAAGAGCATATAATTAGTGAGTATTGCTTTTACCTAAGTGTGTCAGAATTTCTAGTTCTCGTATTGAAGGGCTAGTATTTTGAAAGGAAGTAAAAATCTCCATGAAATAAGTTGTCAGTGTCTTATTTTGTTCAGCTGACAGGAGTAGTGACATCAAGACACCACTGAAGACTTACATAAATGATCTCCTAGGCAGATTTCAGTCAGCTTCATTTTCATGTTTGTTAAAATAGTCAAGGGGTTAACAAAAATATTCAAGGCTGTTTGGAGTTTATGTAGAATATGCATAAGCCATTATTTGGAAGGAACTGCATCAGCTCCTATCTGAGAAAATGTGACTTTTGGCAGACAATTATCACACAATTTACATTTTATTTGAATGAATTTGCATAGTAGATAGAATAAAGTAGTTGTATCTGTTGACATGGAAATATTTAAAGATAGCCATCTTGGGGCTGAAAAATAAAAACTTAACTTTTGAGCCAAAATCTAGGATGAATTAGAAGTTTTTTCCCTAAATAAATAGAACACTCTGAGAGGCCTGATCTATCCTGTGTCATAAAAGGTACAAAGACAATTTATTTGGAAGTGAATAATTGTGTTCTTCACACAGAGAACCAGGCAGCCCTATGACATAGGGGCTGCTGGTCCATCGCATGTGACTGGGATGCAAAGCATGCATGGGCAATGTGTTCCACACACACAGGGTTTTTACATGTGCACACACACATGCATTCATGTGTTCATGTTTACATTGGCTTCAATTGAATGTCCAAGTTGGATGCTTAGACTTCTCGCTTACTACGTAGCATGGACCAGAAGCCCTGCTATTCTTTGCTTCAATTTCCATATATCTAAGCGATAGCTAGCTCTTTGCCATTAAGAAGGGGTTATTAGCATTCATAAGACATTACAACAAGCACAAGTCTTTGTGTCCACTTGTTTGTAGAGAAAGAATTGCAGGGTATAGACCAGACTATTCAGCTATGTAGTCCATGGTGGCCTTGAACTCAGTTTTCCTTGCTGTGATTACAGAGGTGTGGCACCTTCTCTTTCAGTATAGTCTCAGGGTGGATTCCAAGATTCCTTTCCCTGCTTTGTTTAGCTTCCTGGCCTTTTAAGAATAGAATGGAGCAAGTGGGCTTCATTTGTTTGTTTTAGTAAAACTTTATTATTCCTTTCATCTCAGCCTTGGTACAGGTAGAATTTCACTGAGAATTCTTCTTCATTTATTATATTGTTGTCATGTTCTCTTACCTTTTTCATTGTTGAGAACTTGGCTGTTATTTCAAACATAAGTCCACTAGAACGACTGGATGCTGTAGGCATCCATTTCCCTAACTACCTTCTGTGAACGTCACATCCTTTATTCTAGATGCTCTGAAATGGACCTCTTTGCTCCAATTGTTTAATCTCACAGTTGTTTCAAGCTCACATCTTTCACTTGTGGGCAATGTCAGTAGGATTACTTTAGTGATACACTTTTCTTTTTTCTTTCCAATTTGTTCCTTCTATTAATGTGTTCCTGGAATGAATGATTCTTGATATTCTCTTGCCTTGGAGTTGTCCTTGTTGCCCCATGCTTTGATTCTTTTCCTCAGTAATATTGTTTGCTCTCTTTCTTTCTGTGTGAGTGTGCATTTGTGTGTGTGTATGAGTATGTGTGTGAGGGTGTGTGTATCTGTGTATTGAGTGTGTGTCTGTGTGTGTCTGTATGTGTATGTAAGTGTCTGTGTGTGTATGCATGTATGTATCTCCCTCTGTGTCTCTCTGTTTATGTGTCTCTCTCTGTCTCTGTGTTTGTGTGTGGGAGACAGTGTGTGTGTCTGTGTGTTCATGTGTTTGTAAGTGTCTGTGTGTGTGAGTGCATGTGTGGTGTGTGTGTGTGTGTGTGTGTGTGTGTGTGTGTGTGAACTTAATTGGTTGGCTTCCTCCCAATATATCTCATATATCACTTCTCAAATCCTGGTGGCCTTTCTCTGTGCTCACTCCTAAAAGTAGGGTCTCAGAAAGCTGAACCGAACTTTTTATATATATATATATGCTACAGGCTAGCGAATGGGCTTTGGAAGAATGACAAGGTGTTAACCATGCAGACTGTGGGGACCCACTCTGTCAGCTTCAGGAGCTCTGTCTTCTGACAGTGTCCTTCACTTCCTGGGGTATCCTGTGGCTCCTCCCTGCACCTGACTTACAGAATCCTCTCTCAAGCCTTAGTCTCTTGCTCTTTCTTTTCTGTGGCTGTCTCTTTTCTCATGATTTTCCTATGTACATTTTTACTCTTTTACCCATTTATTAGTTTGGTGAGGAGAAAAACTAATTATTTTAAGGGGAAAGGGATACATTTAATTTTTCTCTTCGCCATAGTTTTGTTCTTCTTCTAAGCTATTTATCACACATGGTAATTAACCCAATTGTTTATGATTACATTCCTACCTCTTTGTAGTTACTTTAACTCTCCACAACAGAACTTTCCTCATAGAGTTAAAAATGAAAAGCTCTTCTAAAATATCTTTGTTGTTTAATTTGTCTCTGTGAATTACAAGAGTTTTCAATGGCTGATAGAACTGGAGTCTCAAACCCTGGCCTTGCATTCATATGTACAGTCCTTCATATTCACTGCAGCCTTCAGTTACAGCTTCCTCATGCGCAGAGACTGATGCAGTGCCTGCATCTGTCTGACTCTCCCTCCATTGACCAGCCACTGTCCTTGTCCTTGACTCTGTGTCACTGTGTAGTGCAGTTGTACTGAGAAACATTTAAAGATAAACTTGTCGATGTAATTTCCCCCAACAGGCAAATGTAAAAGAGCATTGGCTTTAAAGAATACGTTGAATCCTCAAAATGACATGATTAATTACCCAGTTTTGTAAAAGCACTGATAATGTAACAAAAGGTCAGTTATGGCTTCTAGTATAACTTCTATTTCTGTGACATTCTCAAAGGCTAATGTATAAGTCGGACTTTATGAAACGTTGCTAATAGTTGTATGAGGCTTCAATGTTTTCCATTTTTAAGGATGAGAATCGCGTATGAAGTCCTTAGCTCTGGCAGCTGGTGTGTTGTTTCCAAAAGCACTGCATTCTGACTCATTCTCGAGATTTTATTGAGTACAACATGCCATGGTGCATGAAGTACCAGCTATAGGAATCGTATACTTAGTGTTATCAAAGCAGACATGGTTTTGGTTTATTTTTCTGTGAAATGTTTTCTACATAAATTAAGGAGATTAAAATCTTCTTGAAAACCAAAATCACAGTAAAACATAAATTAGGGAATACTGGTACCTTAAAATTAGAAATGGAAACCACGGATCAGTGCAGTTCTCATCCTGGTCAGAGGTGCTTCTTGATTCCTTGGCTGGTGGTTAATTCAGAGACTCACAGCTGGCTAAAGGAAGGAGGGAAAGAAATGACTATGGACTTCTTGGTCCTAAGTGGAACATTTATATCATACACGTGCGCCTATCAACCCTAGGTTCTGGAAATATCATGGAAGAGGAGGTAGAAAGTATGTAAGAGCTGAGCCAGAATTGCGGACATGACAGATCCAGTGCAATAATGAACTCTCTGTAACTGTGCTTATCCACATAAGACCTACACAAGACTGGTCCATCCACATTCATCATGGAGGAGGGAAGGGCTCATGGGACCTCACCCCTCCCTGAGGGACTACAGCTAGTTAATGGTGGCTGGAGAAAGGATGGGTAACCACTGATAATATCCCATGCTCTGGTGCATAACCTCCTAGCCATTCTCAGATACAAAATCAGTGGGTCACATGCACAACAAAGACATGAAAGTAGGAAAGGGGTTGTTCAGAAGGACATTTTCAGAAGAAGGAAGATGATGAATCTGGGTAACAGAGATAAAAAGGATGGGACTGGATACCATAGGACTCAAAGTTATCACATTACATGTATGAAATTGTCAAATAACTTTAAAAAGTAGTACTAGAATGAATATATATTATCTTAAATTTGATATCCATGGTTAATATTAGAATTTCATATCAGTGGTAAAATTAAAAAATTGTAGAGAGCACAGAAAGTATTTAAAAATAATCCCAGGAATCTGGAGAGATGACTCAGTGGATAAGGGGCTCACTGCATAAGACCAGGCTCAATCCTTAAAACTCACAGGAAGATGAAGTAAAGAACAGACTCCACAAAGATTTCTTTTTATCCTCTACATGCCCTTGCATGCATATCTGTCACACACATCATGGGCTCACATACAATAATAATAAATATGTTTAATTAAATAAAAATAATCTCGGAAACCCAAATACCAATTAATTTGCCTTTAATGGGTTTAGTTTTTCCTGGCTTCTATTCATTATGTGTATGCACATGATTTTTTTTCATGTCTGAGTGGTATCAGACAGAATATTTTGTTGTTAGTTTTGTTACTAATTTTTTTAATACAGTACTTTCTTTCATTGTTGAACATTCCTCAGATATACAATAAGACTTTATGGTTTTTGGTGCATAAGTTTCAAGATCACAGTTTTTTTTGTTGTTAATTTTGTGTCAGTTACAAATGACTATTCTGTCCTACTTCCTCCCCTCTGAATTCTACCTTGTCTCATATTAATAATTCCAAAATTATTGTATATGCATCTGTTCAAAATTACTTGATAGAAACTGAGGAGATTTCTCAGTCAATAAGGAGCTAGCTGTGTTTTGTTCCTAGAACCTATGTAAAAGCCAGGGTATGGACATGCTCATGAGAGAGTGCTGTGTAGACATGAACTGACCTCTGGAGATTGCTTTTTAACCAAGCCTGCCCAGTGAGGTGAACTGAACATAGCACTACATTCTCTCTTCTTTTATTCCCTTCTTCTCTCTCTTCTTTTAACCTACTTCCTGTCTTTCAGAAGTACAGATTAATTCCTAGAAGGAAGTAGGCAGAAACAACATTAGTGGTCTTCTTGAGCTGAGTTTTTCATCTGTTTTCTGTCTATTTTGCTGGGTGTGCTAGGGATCTGCAGGCTTCTTAACTGCTGTCTCCTCAGTTCTCAGCCATTTATTTATTTATTTTTTGTTCCAGTTCAAGGAATGTCTGGAATTTGACTGTGGTGTTTGAATATCCTATATTACATCTTTGCATCTCAGAAAACACCTCTCATCTGTAAAGGAAATTGATTGGAGATATTTAAGCCAAACATTCATCTCTCTGAATACTCTCTGCATTGAATTCACTCAACTTTTAGTATTTATTATAGTGGGACAGACTTCTCCACTAGTGCCTGTGTGTGTGTGTGTGTGTGTGTGTGTGTGTGTGTGTGTGTGTGTGGTGTGTGTGTGTGTGTGTGTGTGTGTGTGTGATTAAATATGTATTAATGTTTGCACGTGGTTTTCATTAAATGTACCAGTTCTTCCACTCACAGGTTACTTTTGGACACAAAAACTTTCTCCAGATAAAATCACCTCTTCCCATGTAGTTTTCAGTGTTCTACTGGATTCTTATTTCCGAAATCCTTGTCACTTGACATTGGATCCTTGTGATGTGTCACTGGATCCTCTGTAGCAGTCCTCCTGTCTCTCTTTGCTTTTGTTGTTTTCTTTTCTTGGGAGCAATGGGAAATCATGTGACTGTACATTCTTGGGAGCTAGAAAATCCTGTGCACCTCTGAGGTTTCTTCCTGGAGTGAGGGCATTAGACCCTCTTGTAACCTTCATGCCTCCACTCTGGCCAGATTCCTTACTGCTTGCTCACTAGACTAAGTGTGTCTATTTTAATCTAGTTATTTGAATTGTATTTCAAAGGAAACCATAACTCAATGTAGACAAGCATGACTTAAAAGAACTCACACTTTAGTTGATCTAAACAGCACATAGATTTCTCTAAAATGAAAACTATCCTTTTATTTTTTCAAAAGTAGTACAATTTCAAATCAGTTTATCCTCTAAGTAATAACAAGTTATCTAATCCTTTTAGCACCTGAGTTAATTCATATTATTTTGAGACTTCTAC
Organism: Lophiomys imhausi; assembly: GCA_907164525.1. NCBI lineage: Eukaryota > Metazoa > Chordata > Mammalia > Rodentia > Muridae > Lophiomys > Lophiomys imhausi. The sequence continues at coordinate 2,621,890 of CAJQZJ010000184.1, forward strand.
ATCATCATCCATAAAACATGTTGATTGTTCTAGATGAATTCTCATTTCTCTGTGTTGGGGTAGTTTCTCCTCCCTTAGCCATAGGGAATGCATTTAAAGGTACTCAACAAGGGCCTGAAACTCTAACTGTGATTGTCTACCAAAAAGGTCCCAACAGCCTCTTTATCAGTTCATGAAGAAGTACACACATACCTTTCTAATAGTATTTTGTAATTTTCACTCCAAGTCTCTGCCTGAATCTTTGTAACCATCTCTGAGTCAGTGACAGGCTTCTGCTATTCACTTCAGAGGATGGCTGGCTGAGTGCTCATCAGGCTCTGACCTTCCTGGCACAACCTGCCACCATCAACAGGACATACTTCTGTAAGAGGCTTCCACCAACTATTCAAAGCTTTTCTTAAAAAAAAAAAAAAGTTTAAGTAATCATCACTCTCGCCATCATTTTTTGAAGTTTGAAACACAATAGGAAGACATCTGATGGCAAGAGAGATGCCTCAGCAGGTAAAGGCTATTGTCAACAAGGCTGATGACCTTAGTTTGGTTCCCAACCCCACAAATTTTCCTCTGGTCTTCATGTATGTCCTGTGGCACAC
>CAJQZJ010000184.1:2638603-2669408 GCA_907164525.1 Lophiomys imhausi
ATTAATGTTAACTGTGTATATGGGTTCTGGTAGATTAATGTTAACTGTGTATATGGGTTCTGGTAGAATATTTTTAAACCATGGATTCAATTCCTCAGATCATCTCCCTGAATAAATTACACAAATTGCTTATCCAGTACATTAAGCTGATTGCAGCGTAAATTCTCTAAAGGCCATTAGTGTGGGCAGTTAGCATACTATCTCATTCCTTAAGACCAATTTACACCTCTGAAGTTTCTAGCAACCATACACTAAATACTTCAAAGAAACATCATCTCTGGGTCTTCCTCCCCCACTCTCCACATGCCACTCTTCACTCTGCATGTATTTCCTTTCCTGTCTGGTTTACTGAACGTATCACCTACAACAGAACTCTGAAAACATGTTGGTACAAGCTCAATTAAAGTGTATCTCTGAAAGCAATTAAATGCTCCATCTTGAGCCTGACTTTTTTGATATTAAAGCAGAAATTAATGGGATGACTAAGCTCCAAGTTACCATGAAAAAGGAGCAAATAGAGGTTGAACTTAATGTTCTCTCTTTGTATATGCACCATATTCAAAGTCCATTTTCTTGGCATGTATTCTAGTCTTTACAGGTTTCAAACCTGTGAGTATTTCTAAAATCAAATCGAGAGCCCACTGGGGTGCATCTTGACAGGGAGGCCTCTTCTTGAGGGGGCAGCTGGTCCTCCAATTCTGCAGGAGAGCATTTGTTGCCTCATCAGGGTGAGAACAGATGAAAGTGATAACAGTTCCCTGTTTCTGCATGGCAGAGGTCATTCCATGGAGGCAGCTCTCTAGAATGGCCAGAGAGAGGAACTGCAAAGGGGGTAGCAAATATGGGCTAAATTTGGAGCCACTAATGAAGAGACTGAGATGAGAGAGGACAGGGTTTGTGACACTACAGGAGACACTAGGTGTCTAGGTACTTGGCGTTATGTTGGATAATACCTCGGGGAATCTGAGAGATGGGACTAAGAGGGTCAAGTGAGCCCTTCCTTGTTTATGCTTCCTATATGTCTGGGAACTAATGTTTGTTTGGGTGCTGAGTGACAGGTCATTCAATATTAATAGGTTCATACCTATGGCTTCTGATTCATAGAAAGTTTATTCCATTGAATATGGAATTGCAGATTCCACTGAAGATATAGTGACACTCTTATGTTGAAAAGGCTATCCAGTTAGGCTGTCCAATTTAGAGAGCCTGGCTCACTTTGAGGTAACTAGATGTTGTTTTTTAGGGTAATGGAGATGCAAATGGCTTGGGAATGTGGTGTGCTTAAGGGTGGTTGGGGGGTGTCTTTGAATACTGTGACATTTTTGTTACTTGAGTCTAAGAGCACTCTCTTGGTTAGCTTTTGTTTCAGTGATAAACACCATGACCAGAAGCAACTTGAGGAGGATAGAGTTTATTTTTAGCTTATAACCCCTAATTCACATACTATCACTGAGGAGAGTCTCAAAGAAGGAACCTGGAGGCAAGAACTGAAGCAAAGATCGCGAAGGAGTGCTTCTTACTGCTCTGTCCTCCCTAGCTCATGCTCACCCAGCATTTTTATTTTTAATAATTTATTTTTTATTTCTTCAAGTTACATCTCAATCACAATCACCTCCCTACTCCCCCCTCCAGTCCCACACTTCCACCCTCCTCCCGCTCAGCCCCACCATCCTCTTCCCTTCTTTTTTTTTTTTTTTTTAGTTTAAGGTATTTATTTTTCCCCCCAACAGCTCTCCCTTTCAGTCTAAATAACGGTTCTTTTTCTTATAACTATAAATACAATAAAAAACAACAGAAATAAATAGGCCACGATTATAAGAGTTATATGGCTTAGCATACATTCCCAATGTCCAGTCCATATGTATTTGGCACCTGACTTTAACATTCTACTATCTAACCATCTCCATGAGTTTAAAGTTCTATATCTAACTCAGCTTTCATACTAACTTGCCTCATAATTTTAAAAATATCTTCTTAGATCCAGAACACCCTCTTGATTCCTAAAAAACTCAAAATTTAACTATGAGACTCTAGCTATCTATTCTTCAACCACCTCAGAGACCTGAGAGGGATAAATATATCTGATTATATAGGAAGTGCAGGGCCTGCAGCTTCCAAAACTAAAAAATGACATACCAGTGGCTGCCTGGACAGTTCCCATTTTCTCTCCATACATTACAGCATCAATCTTCAGCCATTTGGCCCCATTTCTCTGACAGACATTGGTTGTAGAGCAGGAATTATGAAGGACTTACCTACCCTGTCTTGGCAGAGCTAGGCTGTCGACTTACCTGCTTCCAAGTTTTGTCCTTTTTGGACAGAAGTCTGTCTACAGTTGAAGCAAGTGGTTTTTCTTGCCAAGAGAATGGCTTACCACCAATTCAATCATCTCCCACTGGAGATTCTTCGATGCTCATCTTCTACTTAGAGTAATATAGGAGGTGCTGTCAGGAGCTGACATGTCTCGATATCAAAAAATCTTAAGTTAAGAAAACATCTTTGAATGCCATATTCTGCAGATCTCTTGAGGTTTTTGAAGATGCCCTATCTATCTCTTATATTTAGATAAGCAAATATTGCTTGTCTCTTAGCAACTTGATTTCTGAGTAGCTTAGAAAATAACTGTGATAGACTGTCATAGTAACTAACAAAATGACACGTTTTCATGACTATTAGTTTCTGTTTCTTAATTATCCTAAACAGTTTTTGTCGGTTGGTAGCGAGAGGTCAAAACTTGACATTTCATTTTTAAGTATTACTACAAACAATACCTTTAAGAAGTGTTACCCTTAATTTTGTATCAATATACAAAGATCAATACCAATGTGGCCAAATATAATCTTAATTTTGTATCAATATACAAAGATCAGTACCGATGTAGCCCAATACAATCTTAATTTTACATTAATATACTAGGGTCAATACCCTTGTGGCCAAATATAATCTTAATTTTGTATCAATATACAAAGATCAATACCAATGTAGCCCTATACAATCTTAAATTTGCATTAATATACAATGATCAATACCAATTTAGCCAAATATAATATTAATTTTGTATCAGTATACAAAGGTATAAAGCTATATTCAATAATCTGTCCTTTTTTCTTGTTCTTTCCTATACTATGTCTATGTCCCATTTTTCTCAAGTCTGTTCACTCCTATATAGGAGAGAAAGGAGGATACAGAAAAGCAAAAGAGAGAAGTCCCTGGGTCTAACCTCCAAAACCCATTTAACAAGACCATTTAACAGCTTGTAGTCTTTTCCCCTAAATAACAAAATTTTCTATTATCTATCAAATAACCAAAGGGGAAGAACACCCTCCCCACCTTCTGGGGATGGGACGTTGTTCTCTTAAAATGACTTCCTGCTGATTTGGGACGTAGTAAACCTGTTTGGGGCCCAAATAAGAATGGAAAAATGGTTAAAAATGTTAATAGAATCATTTGATGTTCAGTCCCTTTGTGCTCAGCTATTTAGATGTCCTACGAAGTTCATAGACAGAAGCTGATCTTCAGAACTTTACTGAAGATCTGGCTGGAGTAGTCTGTGGAGCTGAACGATCTTAGCGATTTTGAGTTGTTGTGGTTATAGACTTTTGAGGAAACTGCTATTGAAGAAGTCTGCAAGGCTGGATCATCTGGGCCACTCGTCTTCTTTGGTGTCTGATCTGTTTTCTGCTGAGGTTTCCATTGTCCAGTTGTCCCTGGATTCCTTGAATGGATGCTTTAAATCTCCTGGAAAGATAAGAACAGAGCCCTGCCCTAATCCTAACTCTGGGACAATTACCTTTTTTTGGGGGGGTCAGGTAATATTTTTCCTGGAGCAAATGTGGTTTTTTGATAATATATAAAGTATTACCTTTCAATCCTGATTAAAGAAGAAATTATTTTGATATTTTGGAGCTAAACAAACCTTTAGTGTGTAAATTTTGAGATCTCAAAGGACAATTTGTTTGAATTGCAGCCTGCCTTTTGTAAGTAGCTTTTAAACTTAAATCTTTCCAAATCCTATGTGCCTGTCTCTGCATTCTAAATTTTGGGATCAAAGACATGTGGTTTCCAACTGATGGGATTAAAGATGTGCTCCTCCACCCCTGGATCAAAGTTTTTCTCTGTTTAGAGTTTGTTTTGTATCAGGTGGCCTTGAGCTCTGAGATCTGCCTGTTTCTGTCTCTAGTGTGTTGGGATTAAGGGTGTATTCTTCCCCAATGATGTGACTAAGGGTGTGCACCATCACCACCCTGTTTCTTGTAACTCTAGAATTTATAAGACAACTAACTCTATAGTGATCCTCCTGTCTCTGCTGGTGGTAAAGGCATGGGCTAACACCATGCATTATTTTACCTTCTTACACAGCCCAAGAACATCTGCCCAGGGATGTGATGGGCCCTCCTAATCAGTTAGCAATCAGAAAGAAAAATACCTTACAGACACGAACACAGGCTGATCTGATGGAGGAGACTCTATTTGAGATTTCCTCTCAAGCATGTCCAGTTGAAAGCCAAGATTAGACATCAAAAGCAAAAAGAGGGAAGGAAAGGAAGAATGGCTCTTTCTCAAATATGTCTGTGCATAAAAATTGAATTCCTCTTACCAGCAGCAATTCTAGTAGTATGAGTTATAGCTGGAAAGAAATTGCATTTACAGAGACATATATGGAATATGTTCTGCACTGAACTCTCTACACAGATTGACACAATGAGCTGCAATCCAGTCTGCAAGTTACATGAGAGCAAGCCGTGTGCTGGAAGACTGGGAAAATGAAACTCAGTCCAGTCTGTCCCCACAGCCTCTTTTGCTATTTCAGTATTCCCTGAGTGCTCTAGTGGAGTAATTACTTCCTTTAAAAGAAAATTCATATTACAATTCACTTGTATTATAGGTAAAAGGGCATTTAAAATTTCTAAATTTATATAAGGCAGTACACCTTTCAAATGATCTTTTGTTCAAATGTGTTTGTTTATTCAAGTTACATCTCTATCAGGGCGTATGCTGTAGCCAAGGCTGGCCTAGAATTCAGTATGTAGCCCAGACTGACCTCAAACTCAGAATAATCCTTCAGCCTCATTGTCCAAGTACTGGGATAAGAAAGAAAGGAAGAAAAGAAGGAAGGAAGGAGAGAGAGAAAGAGAGAGAAAGAAAGAAAGAAAGACAATACAGGCAGGGTTATGGACCAGGAAGCATCCACAGTACATTCCCTTAATGCTAAAAGTAACATTAGAAGAATTCTGCTCCTCCAGCATGTGCCTCTCCAAAGACTCAGAAATGATGGAGCTACCCATGATGAACTGAACTCTCTGGATCCATGAGTTAAAATAACCCTCCTTTAAGCTAGTTGTATCAGGTATTCTGGTCAAAGCAATGGGAAATGTAACTAATACAGAAGCTCATGTTTTCTTCCATTCCCAGTGGCATTAAGTCATATCTTTGTACAAGATGGTAGTGGAAATCAAATGGTAATCCATGGATTAGCTCCAATCCAGATTTCCCTTTTCACCTATGTGGGGTGGCATCATACGAGGCTGAGGGATAGTCAGAATTTTATGCAGAGAAACAGAAATCAAATGAAGTGTCAAAATGGGGTATATACAACACATACTTGACAAAGTAACATACAAGTAAAAGAGATATGTTTTTGCTCATAGTTTTGTAGTTTTCAGTTCATCCTCTTTGTTTTTGTTGATTTTAGGCTTATAGAGATGCAGAACTTCAGAATGAAAGACAGAGCATGTAACACACTACATTGCAGACAGCAGCCCAAGGACGTAGAGACCAGAGGTGTTCAGGATAAGATACAGTCTCCCAGGACATTATCCCAGTGACCTTCTTCCAGCTATGGTCTATCTCCTAAAGTCTTCAGAACTTCCAAAATAGCTCTACCACATGGTAGATAATCCTACAATGCTTTAGTTTCTGTGGGAGAACAGAATCTTAAAATTAAACACTCTTGACTATCTGATTTGTACTTATAATTGCAAAAGACTTTAATATGGATTATTCATTTCTCATGTAAACTCTTGCTACTATGATCATTTTATAGATGTGCAAATAAGAATGAGAAAGGTAGAATAATTTGCTCAAAGTTTGATGGTGATTAGGTTTAATATAGTTTCTCTAATACCTTAGTCCATGCTTTTTATCACCATGCTGAACTGATTTTATGCTTAATTTAATTAGTAACTCTCATCTAGCTTTCTAATTGGCCATTTTCATGAGTTTACAATATCTGGGAGGATTTCTCAGACAATTTCAAACGCCAAGAGGTTTTCATACAACTTTTTAAGTTCTATACATACTTAGATTTCTTTTGAATTCCAATAACAAAACTTTCAGAATTATCTTTTGTTTTACTCTTTGTGCAGTAAATTATCTGACATGTGAAATAACAACTATGTAGGCTTTCTGTTATTTCTGTTGCTATTGAAATCCAGCTTTATTCCATGGTGATCTGATAAGATACAAGGGGTTATTTCAATTTTCTTGTATCTGTTGAGGCATGCTTTGTGTCCAACTATATGGTTGATTTTGGAGAAGGTTCCATGAGGTGCTGAGAAGAAGGTGTATTCTTTTGTATTTGGGTGAAATGTTCTGTAGATATCTGTTAAGTCCATTTGATTCATGACCTCTGTTAGACTCATTATTCCTCTGCTTGGTTTCTGTCTTGATGACCTGTCTATTGTTGTGAGTGGGGTGTTGAAGTTTCCCACTACTAATGTATGGGGATACATGTGTGGTTTAAGCTTCAGAAGAGTTTCTTTTACAAATGTAGGTGCCCTTGTATTTGGGGCATAGATATTCAGTATAGAGATAACATCTTGATGACTATTTCCTTTAATGAATATGTAGTGCCCTTCTCTATCTTTTTTTATTAACTTCAGTTGAAAGCCTATTTTATTTGATATTAAGATGGCTACTCCAACTTGCTTCCTGGGTCCATTTGCTTGGAAAACCTTTTCCCAGCTCTTTACTCTGAAATAGAATCTATCTTTGTTAGTGAGATGTGTTTCTTATATGCAGCAAAATAATTGGTCTTGTTTAGTGATCCATTCTGTAAGCCTGTGTCTTTTTATTGGTGAGTTGAGTGCATTGTTATTGATGGATATTAATGACCAAAGGTTGTTATTTCCTATTATTTTGGTGTATGTGGTGGTTGAATGTTTCTTTTGGTTTAGACACTCATGGAAACTGAACAACTCTCTACTGGATGACTACTGGGTTAGGGAAGAAATAAAGAAGGAAATAAAAGACTTCTTAAAATCCAAGAAAAATGAAGGCACAACATACCCAAACCTATGGGACACAATGAAAGCTGTGCTATGAGGAAAGTTCATAGCACTAAGTGACTTCAAAAAGAAAATCATGACAGCTCATATTAGCGAATTAACAGCTGAACAGGAAGAACTGGAAAAAAAAAAGAAGCAAATACTCCCAAGAGGAGCAGAAGGCAAGAAATCATCAAACATAGGGCTGAAATCAACAACTTAGAAACAAAAAGAACTATACAAAGAATCAATGAAACCAAGAGTTGGTTCTTTGAGAAAATCAACAAAATAGACAAACCCTTAGCAAAATTAACTAAAAGACAGAGGGGGAAAAGCCCAAATCAACAAAATCAGAAATGAAAAGGGGGAAATGACAACAGACATTGAGGAAATCCAGATAATCTTTAGGTCTTTCTTTAAAAATCTGTACTCCACCAAATTTGAAAACCTAAGTGAAATAGACAATTTTCTTGATAAATTCTACCTACCAAAGTTAAATCAAGATCTAGTTAACATGTTAAACAGCCCTATAACCCCTAAGAAAATAGAAACAGTCATTAAAAATCTCCCAACTAAAAAAAGCCCAGGGCCAAATGGTTTCAGCCCAGAATTCTACCAGACCTTCAAAGAAGAGATAATACCAATACTCTTCAAACCCTTCCACAAAATAGAATCAGAAAGAACACTGCCAAACTCATTCTATGAGGCCACAGTCACCCTGATTCCTACACCACACAAAGACCCAACAAAGAAAGAGAACTTCAGACAAATCTCCATCATGAACATAGATGGAAAAATACTTAATAAAATACTGGAAAACCAAATCCAAGAACACATCAAATATAGCATGCACCATGATCAAGTAGACTTCATCCCAGGAATGTAAGGATGGTTCAACATATGAAAATCCATCAACATAATTCACCATATAAACAAGCTGAAAGAAAAAAAGCACATGATCATCTTCTAGATGCTGAAAAAGCATTTGACAAAATCCAACACCCCTTCATTCTAAAAGTCCTGGAGAGAACAGGCATACAAGGACCATACCTAGAAATAATAAAGGCAATATACAGCAAGCCAGTAGCCAACATCAAATTAAATGGAGAGAAACTTGAAGCATTTCCTGTAAACTCGGGGACGAGACAAGGATGTCCACTTTCACTATATCTCTTCAATATAGTACTTGAAGTTCTTGCTAGAGCAATAAGACAACTAAAGGAGATCAAAGGGTTAAACATTGGAAACGAAGAAGTCAAATTATCCCTATTTGCAGTTGATATGATAGTATACATAAGCGACCCCAAAAATTCCACCAGAGAACTCTTACAGCTGATAAACACCTTCAGCAAAGTGGCTGGATACAAAATTAGTTCAAAAAAATCAGAAGCCTTTCTTTATACAACAAACAAATGGGCTGAGAAAGAAATAAGGGGAACAACCCCCTTCACAATAGCCACAAACAACATAAAATACCTGGGGGTAACTCTAACCAAGCAAGTAAAGGACCTGTACAACAAGAACTTCAAGCCCTTGAAGAAAGAAATGGAAGAGGCCTTTAGAAGATGGAAAGATCTCCCATGCTCATGGATAGGTAGGATCAACATAATAAAAATGGCCATCCTACCAAAAGCAATATATAGATTCAATGCAATTCCTATCAAAATAGTACCACAATTCTTTATAGATCTGGAAAAAGCAATTCTCAACTTCATATGGAATAACAAAAAACCCAGAATAGCTAAATCAATCCTGTACAGTAGAAAAAAAAACATCTGGAGGCATCACCATCCCAGATTTCAAGCTGTACTACAGAGCAATAGTAGTAAAAACAGCATGGTACTGGTATAGAAACAGACCAGTGGATCAATGGAATTGAATTGAAGACCCAGAAATGAACCCACACACCTATGGCCACCTAATTTTTGACAAAGAAGCCAAATCCGCACAATGGAAAAAGGACAGCATTTTAACAGATGGTGCTGGTCCAACTGGATGTCCACATGTAAAAGATTGAAATTAGACCCATAACTATCACCTTATATAAACTTAAGTCCAAGTGGATCAAAGACCTTAACATAAGGCCGGTCACACTAAATCTACTAGAAAAAAAATTGGGAAAAACCCTCGAACTCATTGGCACAGGTGAAATAACAACTCTGTGATGGGTTAAAGTTGGCTATATTGTTTTAGAAATTTATTTATTTAAAGTTATTGAATTTAGAGAAAACTGAATCTGAGATTCAAGACTCTAATAAATAAATAAATCTGTGACTATCTATATACATACGTATGCTTGCATGTGTGTATATGTGTATAGTGAGAGAGGTGTTTTTATTGATCTGTGAGAGCAATGAAATTATATTACATTTTTAGTATTTAAAATCAAGTGATGACAGCTTGCTAGTCTACAGTTAAATGTGTATCATTTGTACTAACTCACAATCTTCATAAAAATAAAATAGGCCTCAATTTAAGTCATATGTTAGTTCTTAGAAGTTTTTATGAAGAGTTTTATAGCTATAATATAGTTTCAGTGATTTGTATTTCAATATATATCCTAGCTTTGCTGCCATTTTTCTAAGTCAATATTTTCTGAGGGGAAGAAAGATGTATAGTTATCTGCCTTCTAACATTGGCTAAGATTAGGCTTTCATATTAAACGTGCTTCATTCTGAGGACAGTTCAGTACATTTGTAATTTAAAGCAATGAGGACATGCTGGGAAATAGCATCAGAGGAAGGTGTCACTTCTTGCATAGTAGATACAGCTGCATGCTTCACTAGTAACCTCAGCAGGGGCTGGCTGTCAGCAGAAGTCTGTGTGCCATCTCCAGGACACATGATAACCCAGCCTACAATTACCTCCTTTCTCTGCCAATTCTCAGGCATCCCCTTTGAGATGAGATAGAGGCAGCCATTCTGATTCAGTGCTTCTCAATGGCCTTGGGTTCTGAGAGGCAAACATCCTCACACCTCCAGGCCATAAAAGATCTTAAATGAGATGCCTTTTGTCTGCCTCCATGACATGAGTTTAAAATCAAGCGTCCCAGCTAGGGTATGACGTTTCAGTGTCCTCTTATATCCCCTCTTAGAGAGAAAAGAATGATGATGCTTATAGTCTCTTTGAAACGATCAGCTGCTTTTCTGATTCTGGGCTGGATGGGGCAGATTCCTGCATCTCCCTCCCTCATGGGAGCTGAATGCTTATGTCAGGCCACTTTACTTCTAAGGATGAGAAGAAAGCTTGCCAAGGACTTGACACTTCCCACAATTCTGCTGAGTACGAGGTTGTTATTTATGGTTTGAAGGGCGGCCCTCAGGGGCTGTGACATCCTCACCCTTTGTTGTTTATACTGCTTCTGTTTCTTCTCTGTGCTGTCATAAAAAGCAAAATAAATATTTGGGAAGGAGAGGGAACTCAGTGCCTAGATGTTATGAGGAAAGGGGGAAGGTGGCCTAGGAGTCTGGTGCTCCAGACCCTCCCTGCCATCCTGAGGCTATAGCTACACTCCAGATTAGAAGCTGTCACCAGGTAAGTTGTGATGACTTAGTTATGGCTTCTCAGGTCCCAACTTCCTGTCTCCAGGACTTTTATTCTCCAGGTGTGATTGTCCTCTCATGGGTTCACTGCCTCCGTCTGCTAACCTAGGCCTAGTCCCAGAAGCCTCTAGCTTGTGTATAATCTCATCTAGGACTAGAATGTTTTCAGCCTCGGAGGCTTCCTGCTGAATAAGCTCACCCTTTCTAGATCTTTCTGAACTCTGGCTGGATGGTTCAACTCAGCTGTTCTGGCTCAAACTCCTCTCCAAGCTGACTGGTTCAAACTGGCTCCTTTCAGTTTCTGATTTCTGACTGAATTGCTCTGCTTGGCCTCAAACTAACTCCTGCAACCTGTTCCAATATTCTGGATCCTTAATCTCTGGCTCTACTCTTCTCTTGTGTCTAGCTTGTTCTCTCTACTACTTGTCTCTGTAAAACTCTCCTGGTAAAACTGCCTCTGAGTTCCACAGACTGAACTGCCACACACTCAACTCCCCTGCACTGCTTCTCAGCTCACTGACTCAACCCAAACTGCTTGAACGGAACTCAGAGATCTCCTTGCTTCTGTCTCCTGAGTGTTGAGATTAAAGGCATGTGCTACCACCATGCCTGGGCCTAAACTTTTCTTGACCTGAAACTTGCTCTATACCAGGCTGGCCTTGAACTCAGAGATCTGCTTGCCTCTGTATCCTGGGATTAAAGACTTGTCTGTATTCCAACTGGATCACATATACCTAGAAAGTCTGTGAATGTGGTCTCTTGCCAGAACAGCCATGTAATTCCTCTACAATGGTTCATTACCTTTAGCAGAGCAACACAGTCAGAAACAAGAACCAAATTCGCTGCCTGAAGATGAAGTAATGAGTATGTAAATGTTGATGGTGCACGGTGATGATTCTTGGTTATGTGAACCTTAGCTCTCTGAGCTTACAGTCATCAGAGTCCACACTCTACAAATTGAAACCAAAGGGGAAGAATATAGGATGCTTTTCAGGATCTCTGTTAGTAGGCAGAGGACACAATAAGACTGGATTACAGGTCGGAAGCACCTGGAAATAGGCAGGTTGGCAGGTGGGAAATTAATCTGTGCTTCCCTGCTTGAGTGTAGGAGACAAGAGTTGAGCCCATAGAAGAGTATTACAAAAAAAGCTGGACCACGGTGTACCACTTCAGTAGTGCACCCAGATTCTGGTCACAGCTGCAGATTGGACATTTTGAAACAAAGACTAAGTCTGATGTTGATTTAAGGTGAATCAAGTCCTTCACGATGGACAGAGCTTCAGAACAGAGTAAACACAGAGATTCCAGGGTTCAGAGTTTCTTCTGCTGCTGGACCATGTGCCAGTGAAACCTGAGGATAGAGCTTGGAAAATTTCCCCTTGCCTTCTGTCATCAAAGTGGGTCCTGGGAGCAAGGAAAACCACAGTGGCCCTGGGGATAAGATGTCCCTATGAGGAAGGAGGGAGGACAGAGAAGCAGAGGGGTCTCCCAACCAGACACCAGATGCAGGGACTCAGCATCAGCTGCCTGAGAGGCGCCCTCCCACACACTGACCTCATTGAAACGCTAAGGCAGAGCTGCCATCAGAAAGCTGTGCTGAAAACATTCATAGTTTGTGTTTCTGTTTACCTTCAGAATGTAAAATCTAGTCTTACATATTCTCAACACAAATCTACTGAATGTTATTGTAATCATTTAATATCTCATAGTATTGGCATTGTAAGTTGCTATGGTGTTTGTGATTCCTTTCTTTCATCATGAAGCAAAAAGGATCTGTCAAAAGAATAAAATCTCTTGCTGCAACTGTCTCTCAGCTTTATGCTTTGCTTAGCTTACATCCTCTATTCATCAGCTTGACTGGTAAAGAGACTGGCACTGGCAGTAAAGGATTTGAGTGTGCCCTATGAAACTCCTGATTTCAGCTGTTTGTTTCCAATGGGTCAGCCTAATAGATCATAAGGTCTCTTCTTTTTCCTGCCATCAAGGGCTTCCCTGAGAGCTGAAGAGGAACAAGAAGTAGCCAACTCCATCAGAAGAGCCAACACTCCTAAAGAGCCACCTGCTCCATGCAGGTGTCCTCAGCCTGTCATCCGTTGCCAGCTCTGCTCACAGTGACCTGGGATCTTTTTGTACTTCTCTATCAATCAGACACCATGTTAGATCCCAAATACCAGAGCTTTAATTCAAGGAACATAAGACAACATGATCAAAAAACAACATGGGGAAGAAAGGGTTTACTAACCTTCAGTTCCACAGCACAGTCCACCATTGAGGGAAGTCAGGGAAGGAACTCAGACACAGCAGGAACCCAGAGACAGGAGGTGATGCAGAAGCCATACAGGGGTGCTGGAGCAAGCTTCCCCAGCCTCTTTTTGTATACCCCAGGACCACCTTCTCAGGGATGGCTCCACCCACAATGGGCTGGGCCCTCCCACATCAATCGTTAATGAAGAAAATATACAATAGACTTCCCACAGGGCAATCAGGTGGGGACAATATATATATATATATATATATATATATCCCCAATATTTAGCTAACTGTAAAGATGCAAAAGTAAGTTTAAGTGGTTGATAACTCTTGAAGAGATTTTTTTTTTCTCTGCACTCATAAACACCTGCATGCCTGTAGTCAGGAGCAAAGTCTTGAGCTTGTGAGAGGCAGTCTGCCATTAGTACGTCATCTCTCTTGCAGTAACTAGTTTCCTGCAGAGAATCCAGGCTGTCACAGTGTCACGATATGGACCCACTCTCACAGCAGATTCAGAGCCTTGTTCTGAGGCTCAAAATGATGCAGGCAATTATATCTGAAAGCCCCATCTCTCCTCGTCTTTTGTGCTTCCTTTCATCTTTCACCAGTGGTATCTTCTCTTAAATTCTACACCAGGCTTTTCTTCTGCAAAGTGTGCTTTTGTCATTTAATATATTCTTTGGAACCTCACAGTCTGTATCATCAGGGCCCTGATCCTCACATGCCTTGCCTGGCTGGGTCAGAATCTATTTCTTTTCTAGAGATGTTCCAGGGATTCTGTTTGGCTTTGAATTCCTTATGACCATGGAGATAGAGGATGTGACTACCATCAGCACCCAGGCCAATGATGAATGACAGCATGCACTGATCAGTGGAGGAAGATGGGGGAGGACAGCACTTCTTCTAGTACAAGGAAATACTGAGCAACAGAGCTATGTGTTAGCTGTCTCCTCCACGTTGGATCAATAAGCCAGAGAGGTGAGAGCAGGGGGAGGTTCAACAACAGGGAGCAAGAGTCACTGAAAGTGGTGGTAGGAAGTTAACCATCAAATAAATGCATGGTTTTGTTCATCAAAGCCTCTGATTGGGGGCCTGTGTTAGATGGCATCAATGACCGTGTGAGTAATGGTCAATGATTCTGAATAGTAGCTCCTCGTAGTAATAGCAGCTTACTGTGTGCGGCGGGAGAGGGCACAAAACTCCTCAACCTCTGTTGGTAAGTAAAGCCTTCCCAGCCCTTGTCTACAGAAAGTGCTCTCAGATCTCCAGTGGTGCAGCCCAACAGGACTTTGCTGCCCTGTGTTGCTGCGAATGGCACTTCGTCTCAGGACACTCACCCTGTCTTCCCAGCCATTGAGCTGTTCGTCAGACTCACACTGCAGCAGCGTACCCAGTATCTCGCCACGGAATTATGGCATGATTTTTAAAAGATTTTTCAGAATTTTATACAGTGTATTTTTATCATATTCTTTTCTACCCCAATTTCTTCCAAACCTTCCCTGCTTTCCTCCTGTCTGATTTCTTTTTTTTAATATTTATTTATTACTTAAGGTTACATCTCCATCACAGTGCCCACTTTCCACCCCTCCCAGTCTCGCCCTCCCACCCTCTACCCCCTATCCCTTCCATCCCACTCCTCTGGAGTGGAGTGTCCCTACATAACAGTCCCCTGCCCCAGTTCAGCAGTCATATGAGGGCCAAGAGCCCTCATACACTGGGGGCCTACAAGGCAGCACCACTAGGGCAAAGTTTCTCACTGACAGGAAAAAAGTCTATGTTCATGTTGCCTTTGGTGCATTGGTTGTAGTATAATTATCCTGTACTATATGGCTAAAATCTGACTATAAGTGAATAGATACCATGTGCATCCTTCTGAGTCTGGGTTAGCTCACTCTGATTCCTCACCAAATCACAAGGAAGTTTCCTCATCTATGTTCATAGCAGCCTTATTTGTAATAGCTAGAAACTGGAAACAACCCAGATGTCCCTCAACCGAAGAATGGATTAAAAAACTGTGATACATCTACACAATGGAATACTACTCAGCCATCAGAAACAGCGAAATCATGCAATTTGCAGCCAAATGGATGGATCTAGAGAAGCTCATCCTGAGTGAGCTGTCTGATTTCTTGATCAAGCCTGATACTGTCCAATCCATGCCATGGCTTAACATGCCTTTTTTTTGACATTTTCCACCTCTACCCACCTCTGGGACTAGTGATTTAATAATTAGGGGACTTCTTGAGAAAGGGTAGAGAATGGGAAAGTTGCTTAAGCTGTGAGAACATGTTGAGTATTGATAATGTATATGGGATACCATGTACTGTGATGGCCTATGTTACACACTCAGCAAATGTACTTCTCATTTTCATTATGAATTGTGTTTATTGGTATGAATGTCTTAACTTCTTTGCTAGATTTGTACTCTAAAGTGCTTATCCCCTAGCCATTACTCATTTATGGGATTCATTATATTACTATGTATAGTATATTATTGTAACCAATGACTAAAAGAAGAATAGGCCAATAGACCAGCACTAATTTGTGTCACTACAAAATATGCATATCAAGGGTCCTCCTATCTGTAGCAGAGGCTGTTGGTCAACCATGATACTGACCAGGTCTACCTTGCCACATTGGGCCAGGCTGGTGCCCTGACCATTCCACCCCAATTCTAGAGGCCAACTCCAGACAGAACTTGCCTCTAAGGTCCTCCTGGAGTGAGCATGTTTACAGACCCTTCTGGAAAACTCATTCTACCACAAATAGAGGGAAGTTTGCTTTGTTCCATGGTTTAACTTTCACGTGTTCATGAAGAATTTATTTTGTGTCATATAAGCAGACTTATAGTGAAAAGAAAGTGCAATCCTGTAAAAAAAAAAAAACAACTATTCCTACATCAATGCATTTGGCTATGTTATCCTCTAGATGTAGCCCCTTCTAATACTGTGGTGGTGATAGGATCCACTATCTAATGGATCTTAATGTGAGACTGTCTGTCTTACAAGGTCTGTGTGTGTGTGTGTGTGTGTGTGTGTGTGTGTGTGTGTGTGTGTGTGTGTGTGTGTTCTACATCACAACAGCTCTTCTGAGTTGGCCCTGCTGTCTCCCTCCACTGTGGGGAACTCTGAGCCTGAGAAGTACCTTTCCCCAGAGGGTGTATAGGTGGTCTGTTATGGCTTTGCTTTCCTGGTAGTAGCTACTTTGTACCTGGTAGTAACCAGTGTTTGAAGGATTTTTGAAGACAGGACCACAGACAGGTAAACGTGCCTGATCAGCCAGACTGTAGCTGACACTTCAATCAAGAGCTGATATTCTAAGTTTAGGATTCAGCTTGACAATGATGGGGACCAAGAAGCCCAGGCCACCTGGACTGTGGTCTCCTTAGCCATGTGAGAATGTCCCCATCAGTCTCAATATCAATCTTCCTGAACAAGTATAGGAAGCTTAAGCAGAGAAATGCAGCCATAGTGTTTCTGAATAGGTGACTTTTTAGCACTGAGGGCCTTGGGTTCTCTGGGAGCGACAGAGTCTCCAGCGTTGGTGAAGCAAGAAGCTAACAAGGGCTTAGATACAAGAGAGTGCAGGCTGAGGGAAGTGGTGTTTGACATCCTCGCTGCTACATGGGAAGCACATCTGGATGCTATTCTTAGGTTTGCAGGTTTCCAAAATTACAAATGCTGTATGTGCTGATGAATCTGTCTATAATACTTTTCTGAACGGCCTGGAACTAGAGACTTTCTTTCTCAAAAGGCAATGTGAGAGGAAACCGTTAGAGTTAGGTAAAAGGAGAAAGTCTGTCATTTTTAAATATTAAGTGTATTCTGATGACAGTGCACCCTGATTTGTCACGATAAACTAACAGCTGTGCTTTTCTCTTCCTTTTGCATGGACTAGTGCTTTTGGATGCCCGTACTCAGACATGAACTTGAAAAGGGAGGCAACGCTGCAGGATCGCCTGAGAGAACAAACACAGACACATTTGGAACTAGATCCTTCACATTCCAAATCAGAAAATGTCTGTAATTTGAATTTCAGTGGAAAATGTGAAAAAGTGAGCAGTCAGTCCAGGTAAGAAACTTGGAAACTTGAACCAGAAAGTGAACCATATGGAATTCTAATACAATAAATTTATTACTAATAATAGCTTCTTGGTGAAATATTAGATTTCACCAAGATAATTCTTCCAGAGAGTGTTATATTTACTATCTCATAGAATTAACTGGCTCCTCCCTCAAATATAGGAGCATACCTCATTTCTGAATGTACAAATTATATGTAAGCAACAGATAGTACATCTCAAATGTACAGTCCTAAAATATGCCCTTTTATCTTTCAAGCATTTTTGTTCTTTGAACTCCTTTCACCAATGAAGTCTTTTGGCATGAGCTTAGAAATTATATCTTCTGAGTCATGGTAGGATTTCCTCTCAGATCTGTTATTTGTCCGCATCATCTGTAATCCACACGTGCCTGAGAAACAAATTCTGAGTCTCTTTCCTCTCTGTTTCAATTTGGTGGCAACACATTCTCTTTTCTATCCTAAATTTTCAGTAGCAGTTTTCAGTTCTTTATTTATGCAATTGTTTGTTGAGGTGCTTCAAATGCACCTTATTTGAGATTTCTTAAACTCAAGCAAGCAATCTAAATAACATCTTTTCTTCAAAGTACCCCATATTCCCTGCTATGAATTGCAAACACAGAGAAATCAAACATTAAGTACACAATTAGAAGTCAGAGAAAGACTGAGCTGAAAAACTCTCACAAGTGGAGTGACAACCGAGTGGTTTCCAAACTCCACATCAGGCAGAGTTCCTATCTAGGCCTTGAGACCTCAGCACACCATCTGTGGTTGACAGAAGAGGCTATTCTTGGTCTCCAATTTCAGAATTTATCACATCGGTATAGCTCCCTTAGGACAACTTCGCTCATTCACACCCCAAGTCTCCAAATCAAACATGTTCATTGGGAGAATTGGGCTCAGCAGACACACGCTTGCATGTGTTTGCTTGCTGGATTTGTTCTACTTTCATACCAACGCTTTAGAACATGTGGAGAACATTTATTTTTTGTTAAATAGACATTTATATTTCAATGGTTGAGCACACAGTTGCAACTCAGCCTCCTCTTAGTTGCATGATCCCTTGCATATGCACACACATGCTTCTATTTTTGTAGCTGTGTCTTGCATTTTTATTATTTACTGCACGCCCACTCTTCTGTTGAATTCACAGGCTCTGGTTGTTCTTTGCTGCTTGCTCACACCCACACTGCTTACAACTTTGAGTGGTTGAGACCATGTGTGTTCTTTTCCCTGACTGAAGAAGGCTTCTTTTTCTTCTTTTTTTTTCTTAACTATTTTCTCCAAGATCGTTCATTTATTATAAAATCATAGAGACAAGTGCATCCATGTGCTTTCTTTCTTTTTGTTATACCCTGTTGTATCTTTTTCCAAGTGAAGATCCAGCCAGTTCCTCTTGTAAATATTTCAGATATTCATCTTTAATGTCATGAGCCACAAATTCTAACCATGTCTTTGAACTGCATTTTGAAAGTATCATATTGTCATAGAACTTAGCTCAGCCATTTTTTTTTTTCACAGAAAACACTGGACCTTGTCTCCCCATCTCAAATTCCACAAATTCCACATAGGAATGTCCCTCTTCTGATGTTCTATTGAGTGGTGTACTATTTCTGAGGTGCTTCACATGAAAGTAGTATAGTTGTTAAGTAAGTTGGAATAGTATAGAGACAGAGCAGAAAAGTGTTAGCTGATGATTGAATGCAAAAGTCTCAAGTGGCCCTATTTTATTCAGTTTCTATTTTTGTACATTCAGAACTGTGTAAGGAGCTGCAGGAAGTGGGGGTGCATGGTGCCTACCCAGAATCATTCCTTGCTGTCCAATTTCAAGCCCAAAGCCCTCCTTGTGTGTCAGTCATTCATTTGAGTAGGATTTGCATTTACAGAATGGGCATCACGGTCACACTCACTTTGAACTCACTCCCCATCGAGTCCTGTTCATGGTTGTGAACATGATTTCCAGACTGGAAAGAACAGAGAAACCAACACTAGGTGATACATGGGCTAATTCTATGCAGATGAAATACAGTCCAGGACCCTTCCATCTCTCCTGGCAGTACCTCCTTGAGGGTGCCATTATTCTAACGCAAATCTTGACATCACAAGATCAACAGGGGACACTGGACTTCCACGTGTTTTCTCTGTCCTGAGCTCTGCACAAGATTCTGGCATTTCTTACACACACACACACACACACACACACTCTGTCCCATTAGCATCACTAGACATCTTATGCATCAAATGGAAATGCAGCATTGACACACACACACACACAGAAACGTACAACTATACATATAAAGTATATTTATGATCACATTTTTTATTGAAGTGTCACATTTTAAAATTGCATAAGATATATGCACCAGCTGTTTCTACAGTTTACTTGTTGAGAAGTCATATATTCATGATGTATTAACCTTGAAACCTCAGGCTGGCAATATCACAATAGGTGGCAACTATTGAAAGTACATACTCAGTTTATATAAAATGTATATACTTGTTTTAGTTTAAATCAAATGTTTACATTTTTTATTTTTACATTGCTAGAGTAAGTAATGGTATATTCTTGGTGCATTGAATAGAGACAAATTGCTTCAAATGAGTTTTTCCCTTAGGTATGTGCCACATGGATGAAAGCACCTTTGATGCACTTAACACTTTCCAGCTTCTTACGATCTTGTGCTTTTGGCAAGATTGAGTTCTCATCATCACAGCATGGCTGTTGCAGTGAGGAGTGCTGTGTTTAGGAAGAGATACCCTTGGCTCTGGATCTGGGACCCAGACATAAGTCATCTGATTGCAGCAATCACATTTCTCTCCAGTGAACTAAAAACATAACACACATCAATAATTGCTATTGTCTTAGTATTAAAATCACCCAGCCCCTTTGGGCTAAGCAGTTCACATTGTATCATCTTGTTAATTTTATCTTATAGCTATGTAAGCCATGGCTATGTATTTTTCTTATTCTGATTTTGTCACATCGATAACTGAAGGTTCAGAAAGTTTATGCAAACTTTATTCAAACTGACATAGATAATCAATCCATTAGAGAGGTTGGGGGCTGAATACAGAAATGCTTGATTTGAAATCCTAAGTATATTCAATTATATTCAGTCCAAGAGAGGACAGATGGTGTTGGGCTTTGAGAAGGCATGGCTGGGTATACTCTTTATTATTCTGGCTATAAGTTTGAGAGGCAAATGTCTTATATACATATTTTTTTAATTTATAAAAATATTTTTAAAACATAAACGTATTTTAAAATATAAATATTTTAAATATTATTTTATGAAAACAAAATTCCTGAGAGGAGACCCTTACCATGTATGTGTCCCTCTGGGTGCTGCTATTTACTCTCAACTGTGGTACATATAATATGAAATTCCCTGCCTTTAAGATGTTTCATTGTAATATACTAAAGGCAGAATAGTTAGATTAGAGCCGCTAAATGTATTCATGGTAGACACAGTCCCTAAGGAATGCAGTTGCCCCCACCCCAATAGCCTGATAGCTCTTTGTCTCAGTTCAGAAGAGAGCATTTTTTCAGACTTCTTTCACCTAAGTGTTCTTTCATAATTCCTTTTGTCTTCCCAAAACAGCGCTCACCATAGTATTAAATTTGTACAGTTGATGGCTCCACCATGCACTGAAATCCCTGTCATCTGTCATCCAGTGCAACTATATATCTTTTTAATTTAAGAAGCTAAGAAAATGCCATGTACTTTTCCCTAATGTCTGCCATTTCATACATTTCCACACTCCTTGAAGGTCTGGGTTGATAATAGAAGTGAGCGGGAGAAATTGCAGTAATCAGAGCAAACGGCACAGAATGGAATTGTCCCTTAATGATCCTGATAATAGATTGCAATCACATGAACCAACTAGTTTCTTTCCACCTCTCAAATTATCTGTAACATAAAATACCTTTTATGGTGCCATTCCCCAAAATATAACAGTTTTTCCACATGTTAACCTTCCATATTATTCAGTAGATTTTCTTTAATCCACCAGGCTTCCCTTGGGGTGGGGGCAGGCGTGAATGTTCCATTCACCCCTGTAATCATCAGCACACTGCTGCTTATATCCCAGAATTACCCATCTACTCCGACCCTCTTCCCCAGGTTTCCTCCTGTCCACAGCTTGTCCCTTGCCCATGGCTCAGCTCTCTCTGCACCTTTCTGAGCAATTCCCACCAGTGTGAGCATCTCAACAGAAGAGACTGTGTTTTATGCTTCTGTGTTTCTGACCCAGAACACTGTCTGGTACTTAGTAGGCATTCAGCAAATGAAATAGATTTAACAGCCAACATGTGCCTGAGGCTTGGGAGCCTTGGGAGGTAGAGTTGGGGAAGAGGCAGTTTCTCTCCTACCCTAGGCCCCTGGTGCTTTTGCTTTGTGTCACCCTTGAGTAGCCTGTGTGTGTGTGTACATGTACCTGTTCACTGCTTTTCTCCATGTGCCTTTCGTTCCTCAAAGCATTGTAGATTGCAAGTGGGAGAACCGGTGGTGTACTAATCTCTGGGCTTTATTTCATTACCTCCTCACACTCCAGGTCCTTGAGTGCATCTGAGCTCACTGAATGGGTTATTGACGTTCACGCTCCTCTGAGAGAGTCCCCTCCACTTTAACATGGATGCAAATGTGACAGCTCATATATTACATTTTGAATTTGGGCATACAGATATGTAGAGATGTTGATAAAGGCACAAACCCTTGGCCTGGCCTGGGAGACCATTGAAGTGACAGTTCTGTATCTAATTTTATTTTTACAACTTTTATACAATTTGCTGACTTTAAAACCTTACAATTGCCCTAATTACGGTTCTCTGTGTAACAATTATCTTGAAACCAGCAGAAACTTAAATCTCCGTTTACTTGCTTGGAGAGAAAACTCAGCATCTCTAACTAAATTAAGCCCCTTAATCAAGGAATCCTTGATCACCAACTTCTTCAGTGTAGGAACGAGGAAGCCAAAGCCAATAACCATGTCTCCTCGTTAACACTGTTGGTGGTAACTGTGCTGCGTGACTTTCCCTTGCACCTCTGCTTGCTATTCTGCACCATGAACTACCCAGTGTTAAAATACTATCAGAACTAAATCGGGTTCTCTTCTATAGATGCCTCAATAACACTTACCTTGCTAAATGCAGGACCCTGAAAACAGCTGGGTCCTGAAATTAAAGCCATCCATTCATACCCTCATCGTTTGTCCCTTCAAAGGTCATCTGGGATGGTCCCATTCAAACTTCAGTGATTCAGCTGAAAACAAAACAACAAGAAATATATGGTATTATCTTTGCTAGTAATAAGAAAATCATCCTAGCTGGTCAGTGGGAGGACAGGACTGAAATTAAGGTGGGGGCGGGTTCCAGTTGCTATAGCCTGGGCAGTGTCCATGTGGCTGATGTTTGCTACCATGAGGCGGGGAGGGCTATTGCTTCAGTGAGCTTCAGAGATGAAGAAAGGGAAAGAGGTCATGACTGTCACAAGTGGTGTGGAAAAAGGATGTTGCCCAGAACATGGTTAGCAGCTCCCTACAGCAGAGCGCTCAAGGCCATGGGCAGTAGGACACACTAAGGCAGGTGAAAACAAAAGATCCTCCTAACTATGCAGATCTCAAATGAAATAAGCCATCAGCTGGGATGCTGTGAGAGGATTCAGACCTCCTTGGGTCCCAGGGTCCTCGTCCTTTAGCACATGTTGGGCAGCCTTTTCCTCAACAAACCTCAGTCCTGCTGAACACTTCACAGTGCCCAGTGTAGGTCTCAGCAAGATCTGGATTAAGGTTTTTCCTGGGCTGATTCTCATCAGGAAGTTTCTAATTTATTGTGAATCTCTTGATCACTGGTGCCCTGCCTTGGCCAGAAGCTAATCTCAGCAATTAACTTCTACAGAACACTGTGTTCTACGGCCTGCATGATTCCTTGTGGAAAGCAAATATTAGTGTTCTTGGACCCCAGAAAAATAAAGTCACCATCTGAGCACCAGTAGGAGTTTCTTCTCATCTCTGCGCCTGATCTGGCTTTAAAAATAATCATTTGCTCTTTGTTTGCACAGTAAACTAAGGGCGGTTAACCTGATTTTCTCATTACAGAACCCCTACTTGTTTACTAGAGGAAAATTTGAAAATATAGTAAATTTGAAACATACAATGATATAATTATAATTATATGATTATAATAATGTATTAATTATATATTATAATTATGTATAATATATGATATATATTAAAATTATGTCATTTTGATATAATTATAAGGAGAGATGGCTCAGCAGTGAAGAGTACTGGCTGCTCCTCTAGAGGATGCAGGTTTAATTCTACCACCCACATGATGGCTCACAGCTGTCTACGGTTATGGTTCTAGGGCATCCGACACCTTCTGGCCTCCATAGGAAACAGGCCCACACATGGTACACAGGACATGCAGGCCGGCGAAACAGCAACACATACAAAATAAAAAGGAAATAAATGAAACATTAATAATATACAGATCTTTCCTATCCAGCTGCCTAACTGCTACAGACTGAAGAGGATTACTAAAAGTTAGACATTTCTCCTTCCTACTCTGTCCTTCGTCTCTGCAAACTGAAGTTACTTGCGCTAACACTTGTACCTCTTCATACAAGCGTGTAGGTAGAAGCTCCCTGTTTCAAAAGCTTTGTATTAAGTGGGCCTAATCTGCAACAATTCTTATACTTAAGACTACAGTATGAGAATCTAGGGATGTAGGTAATGAAGGAAAGTGGCTGGTGGACAGGCATGAGGGCCTGAGCAGAGATGCCCAGGATCCACACACAAATAAAAAGGAATAGTACACCTGCAGCCCCAGCTTTAGGCATGTGCAAAGCAGTGGAACCTTATAGCTCACTGATTAGCCAACCTAGGCATTCCATGAGCTCCAGGTTCAGTGAGAGACCTTGTCACCAAGGGGAAAAAAAAAAAAAAAAAAAAACAGAAAAAAAGAAAATGGTGGATCGTAACTGAGGAAGATGTCCAATGTCAACCTCTGGCCTTCAAATATAAGTATTCACTCACTCATGAACATGCGCACACAACAGCAACAATAGCAACAACAACATACACACCGAAGGATGCACCAACAACACATTAGTAAACCAACACACAGGCATCCGATGCATCATTTTTAACATCTGTGTCACACTCTGTACATGGTTGTGTTTTGTGTATTCAATCTGCTCTTCTACTGACAGGTACTTTACTGTATTTCCCCATGCAAATGTACCACAGAGAACAATTTCACACATGCTCTTCCTTAGCAAGTATTTCATACTGTCATATTTCTAAAGGTCTGATTATCGTTTATTTACAAATCTAACATATTGTAAGATCCTTTAAGTTAATGGACACAGCTTCTTGGCTCACTTTGTGCCCCTGTAAATGACTAAGCCAATGTCAAACTTATAGACATATGAAAACACGGGAAACTACTATATTCTTTAGTATTTGTTCCTGACTCACTCTCTCCCCTCATCACACCCCATCCACAGTTCTTCCCACCGGCTCTTCTCCAACAGGACTGTGTTCCTTCCTGTAAACTCCTGAGTTACATTCATATTCTAGCCCCATGTCTTTCTCAACAAAAATGGTCTACTCCTGCCTCTTTTGAGGTAGGCATCTTATCTAAGGGTTGTAACCTCATGAGCACAGAAATAGTGGCCACTAATACTGCCCCTGCCTGGGGTCACAAGGGTAGTAGATAGTGTTGCCTCCTTTAGGAAGGTACATGTGATAAGTGTCTGACCCTCACTGTGGCCATAGCAGTCTTACTCATAAAAGATCCTGAAGGCTAGTAGTGGCACCTAGAGCTATGTCTAGATGCAAGGGATAGTCCAGGCTTCAGGAAAAAATATTAGTGTAATAGTAACAGATGGAAATTAGACCCTTTCACTAAACCAGAAGGTATTTATCTGTGGTGCCCCACAGGCCTTGTCATTTCCAGCATTTCCACTGGCCTTTTGCAACAGATCCTTCCACAGAGCAAACATAGCAGTTTCTTTGCTGTTATCCAAGAGATCAAGTTCCAAGTGGACTCAGTGAGCCCGCTGCGATTCAGCTGCCCTCCTCTGCTATCCTAGCCCTCTGTGCTTCTTAGAGCAGCTGAGTCAGCCAGAGCAGTATATTTGCTCATTCAGGTCCTCCCATGGGGCTCTCACAGCTGTACAGGGACAATAAGCGCCCTGCCTTTTGAAGGGGTCTGTGTACAGTAAAAGGCTGTACTTAGTGTCCAGAAACTTGACTTTATGTCCTAGTTGCCTGACACAGGGCAAGTTGCCTGGTTTTTTTTAAACCTCAGTTTCCACATTTATAAATCTTGAATATTTTCCTGCCTTATGCAGTTGCTGTGAGAATGGATAAGGCTAAGAGAAGTGAGACCAGGGAGCCCTATGCATCTAGATTTCTCAGGGTCTAAACTCCTCACAGGATTTGGCCTGGGTGTCTCCTTAGTGAAGGAACCATGGAAAATGAGACTTGTGGGAATATGTCCTCTATTAATTACAATGAAGCATACACATTATTTGATATATAAAAACTGTTTTCTAAAATATCATCAACATTATGTATGGCAGACAAACTTCTATTGCTTAATTTTGTATGATAGATCTAAGATTTCACCAGCATAGACTGTAGAGGGAAGGATGCTCAAGAATGTTCCGTATCATTCACAGTGCCATAAGATCTATAAAATTGAGGGCAAGGCCAGGCAATGGTGGCGCACGCCTTTAATCCCAGCACTTGGGAGGCAGAGGCAGGCAGATATTTGCGAGTTCAAGGCTAGCCTGGTCTACAAAGTGAGTCCAGGACAGCCAAGGCTACACAGAGAAACCCTGTCTCAAAAAAACAAAAAGTAAAAAAAAAAAAAAAAAAAATTGAGGGCAAAATCCCCAAAGATGTCCAAAAACAGGTGAGCAGAGGTAAATCTTCTCCCCCATCTTCTTTACAAGTGGCGGTGCTATGACAGTGAGCACAGGAGTGTGGTGGCACCCAGCATTCCACGTTGACCATAAGATGGTACTTAGGCTTAACCCCTCTCTACAGTTCACACTCCTTACCAGAGGAACGGATGTGAATCCTGACAACGCAGAGATACACAGGGAATCCAAAGAAAATTAAATAATTGAGTTGTTAAACTAATCATGTTTTAAATAGATATATTTTTGCAAATTGCACAGACCAACCCAGTTAGGCATGTTGTGTGTCCATGTCACAAACTGGAGGCTAAGGCCTCAAGCATTCACAGTCATTCTACCACAGACCAAGGAACCGAGTCCTAGGCATGAAGCAGGTATTTCTGCTCCTGCTGTCCTCTCCCTGTCCTGCACCACAGGTAATTCATCACCCACTGGACTGCGCACCATAGCAGAAGGTCTAAAGATGGGGGTTCAATTCAATAAAAGATACCTAGATTAAGAGATACCTATCTAATGAGTAGAATGTACTTCTGCATGTTTACAAAAAAAGAGATACCTATCTAATGAGTAGAATGTACTTCTGCATGTTTACAAAAAAAGAGATACCTATCTAATGAGTAGAATGTACTTCTGCATGTTTACAAAAACTATACATAAAAAAATCTATCTATAAACAGTTCAGATTTCTAGGTAGAGTTTTGGTACCTGAGCCATTTTCTTCACCTGTTCTTTCATGACCAACTTACAGGTCTGTCAGTGAGGATAAAATGAAAACTATTAAATGTAATAGGAAAATATGTGTGCAAAGCAAATTATTATGTTTATTAAAATCATGAGTATATACAGATAAATTTGTTATCTCAAGTTTTGCCTACCTAAAATTAATTAGTAATCAATTAGAAACCCTGGACAAGTTTTGTTTTTAAAACCCTGTCTTTGATATGAAGCACGATCCTTGATTTTTAATGAAATACAGATGAAGGAGTTACAGAATTAGCCTTCACTATATTCTGCAACACTGCAAAAGTTGTTAATTCTCTGACACTCAGCAATGCAACTAAGTTACTTTATATACTTGTTTGAGCACAGTATCTGTAATCTTCTGATTGAAATAGTAAGTCCCCAAATCGGGACTAGTGCTTATAATCTACCTGCGTACTACCCTGTTATCTACTGTCCTAGTAGCTCCTCCTCAGAACCTGAAGAGATCATTCTCTGGTGTGAGTAGAGGGAAAGGCTTTTAAGTTTGTTTTCAAAGTCAGAGTTTCTGAACAAAGTTTCATATTCCCTTTAAGTCTTAAATTGAAAAACATTCTAATGAGACTGTGCAGCAAAACACCTGCTAATTCGCTGTCATTTACCCCATGGTTTCTATTTAAATTTGTGCTGCTATCATGATTTATTCTTACCTCACAGGATAATGAATCCCGATTTTATTTCTGTTCTTTGCCAGACTTGTACAGCAGGCAAAGTGTTTGAAAATCAAAGGAAAAGAAGATATTGACTTGGATAATCTCTTCAGAGGTAAAACAAAACAAAACAAAACAAAACAAAAACAAAAAACAAACAAAGTGCACTGGCAAAGGCACAGAGCCACCTTTTGCTTTTTGTTGTGGATAATACCCTGTCTGTTTGGCTTCATCATTCGGGTAGGGAATGTTGCCGAGATCCTGACTGGAAGTCAAGAGACTCGTAGGCTCATGGCATGCTACTGATCCTGTGAATAACAAGTTCTGTTACTTGAAAGCCCTGCCTTAGTTTTCCCATTTTTAGAAGTGAAAATAGCTCTGTCATCTCTGTGGTCCTCTTCACCTCAGGAAACATCCAGGCTTGTGGAAGTCAGCATTTATGGTGTGCTCTCTGCTTCCACAATGGCCACTTAACTCAGCCAGGAAAGCCACTGTGGTTGATAAATTGGATGGTGGGAAAATGTATGCTATTAGTAGGTCAGGCAGAAAGCTACTGGGAAGAAGAAAGCTTAACATCAGAGGTGAGAAGCTTTTAGGGGTCAAGAAAAAGAAAAGGAACATTACATTTTCACTTAGGTGTTTCCTTACAATGACTACTCAGTGCAGACAGAACGCACAAGGCCAGGTTCTGTGATGGCCAGCTAAGGTCTTCCTTTAGCTGCCTTGTCTTTGCATTGATAATTTCATCTAGTCATATGAAAACATTGATCATTTCCAATTAGGATGCTATGTCTTCAGCCATTGTGGCCCTTAAATTCTTAGGGCCCAAAACATGGTAGGATATCTGTTGGTGAGTTTTCTGCTGAATTGGGAAGAAAATTAACACAACTGGATAGTTCTCTTAAGATTAAAAATGGGCTGGGTGGTCATTGACCAGAGGGCCATGAAGGCTAAGTAAAATTACTCTCTTTGGAAGGGACAAAGCTCAGATGGAAGAACTATAAATCTCCATCCAACTCACAAAGAGATGGGGTCTTTAACTGAAAAAATGGAGGGCAATTAAGGTGCTTGGCTTTCATTATGCAGCTACACATTTCTCAGAAGACTTTCTGTATAATATAACCAGAGCTAAGCCTTGCTTTAAATAAGTAATGGATATTTTAAAACCACTCCAAATGTTCTCATCTATTTCACCAAGTCTTCATTCTGTAAGCAGCATGTTTTGGAACCACATAAGAAACCTTTAAAAAAGAAGTGTTGGTGTTTTAATTCATATTTTGACACATTTGAAATTTTCTGCAGAGAGTAATTATGTATATGTTCCCGTTAAAATAGATACACAGTTTTGTGCTTCACATAGTAAAAGTAGTAATGAGGATCATCTTGACCAAAATAGAAAATATCTCTAGCAAAAAGGCATTTGCATAATGGAAAAGATGCTTCCAGCTTTCTCGCTGTGCACTTGTTTTTTTTCTGCGCCGTTTGTAAGAAGTTTATACCCATATGTTTTATTTTTTTGCTGTATTCACTGAACTCTCTAGCTCAACCGTGTTCACTTCCTCTCAGGGAAGTCTGTAGTACATTAGGGCATTGATCTCATGGGATGTATTGGGAGCCCTTGTCTTGTGCAGACCACACGATTGTCTAGAAGATGTTGTGGCGACCCCCACATAGCGGTCACCATGCAAGGGGGTGCTCATGGAAAGGTGAGTGTGCTGCCCTCCCAAGCCTCCAGCCTTCACTCTGAAGACAGACATGACAGGGGTGATGTCTAAGCATTTCCTGTTTTTAATGTTTTGTCCCCTAGCTTATATACAGAACCAAATGGTGTTTCCACATGAGGCTGTGTGGGCCAATCACATTAAATCATCCTAGCACACCACATAGCATAAGCCTGGTAACATGGTGATCATGCATTTATCACGAGCACAGAAGTCTTGCTTATCCAATCAGCTATACCCACAATCAGGTTTCAACTCCTCCCCAGCATCTTCCTGCTGACGCCATCTTAGATAACTCCCACAGGGTTACTTTCATTTTCCCAGCAAGGAGGCATTTTTTCATAAGCCTCCATTTCTACAGATATAGCAAAATACATCCATGGCCCTGTTCTACTGCAGAAAAAATGTATAAGCTGTGCATGGTGCCTTTTTCTAGCCCACCCCATCACTCGGGTGGCACTTCTTGTCCAGCCAAGCTTTTTCATTATAATTAAGATCACGTGCTCTGTTTCTAACATGTATGAGACAAAATACCAAAACTAAGTGTTACTCCTCTGAGATTAAATAATTAACTTAATATCCTTTCATTGATAGTTAAAGCGTATAATATGAGCTTAATTTGCAATTTCTCACCTTTTTCTTCCATAGTTTAAATTTTGATTATAGACTTGAATCAATGCCTTTCTTCATTCATTAGTAGTTTAGGGGATTTATTCTTAAGGAAACTGAATTGAAATGTGTTCCCATTTATTCTGTGAAAGGAAGATTTAAACACTGGATATTTTTAGAGGTCATGTGGAGTATGTGGGCACAGCTTCCAATTTTCATATCACAGATATGTTTTCCAATTTCACTAGTGACCATCTTTACTTCCCAAAGCATTTTATTTGCAAAAGATATGATAGTCATATATTTATGGCTCTTTTCAATGCTCCTGGTTTTTTGTTCACTGTAGTTTTTGAAGATTTGTGTTATTTGGAGCATCTTCCCAATAATAACATATATAAATGAAATTGGTGACAGAATATAAATTGCTTTCTAAAATCACCCATATGTTGAAGGAAGCATGGTCATTTTACAAGGATCTTTGCTTGTAAAATCCACGGGTGGTAGACAGTGTCTTACCAGTCTTTACCAAGTGTTACACCACAAGCACAGCAAGAGGCAATGTTCCTCTGTGCCATTGCATGGGCAGGGAGGTGGAGGTGATGGTAAGAAACGTGTCCCTTTTCCAGGATGGAGTTGGGTATCTGCTACTTTTCACACTTTTACCTTTGTCCAGTGAATGATCCACAAAGTTCAAAAGACACCTCATTAATACAGGTGGAGTAGAGCTCTTACAGTGCGTGACATCAATGTTAGCATGCTTAGCTGCGACCTTATCTCAGAGATGGAGCATCACCCCTTGGTATCTCAGACTTGTCATGGCCACCACATTGCATCCTGCTGGGGATCCCTTTGGAATTTTAGAAGTTTTAGCTAATAAGTTGTTTCTTTGTATGTGTCTGTCCTTTACATCTAGATCATTTGTAAGTAGAATGTAACTGGTTTTCATTTTGTCAATCCAGTAGTTCTATAAACCCAAAATTGAAACATAAATGTGGA
>CAJQZJ010000184.1:2669418-2684220 GCA_907164525.1 Lophiomys imhausi
TGCCCCATCCATACATTCCCAGCAGAAGGCGGACACTGCAGGGTCGTGCCCCATCCATACATTCCCAACAGAAGGCGGACACTGCAGGGTCATGCCCCATCCATGCATTCCCAGCAGAAGGCAGACACTGCAGGGTCCTGCCCCATCCTTGCATTCCCAGCAGAAGGTGGACACTGCAGGGTCCTGTCCTATTCACAGATGTATGTAAGATTGCTCTCCAGCTTCATCTCATCTGTTGGACCAACATTGGGATATAACAATGTTTTAATTTTGCATTTACCCAAGATCTAATGAGATCAAGCAAAGTTGCTTGTTTAATATTGATTGCATTTTGTGAAGTATCTTTTTGTTTGTCATTTAGAGTGTTTTCTTCATATCTCCATGCAGCTCTGTGCCTAAGTGCTCGAGTCCCATTGTTGGATCAACACATGGCAGCTCTTTTCTCCACTTTGGTTTGCTTTCTTGAGCTCTTTATTATTATTATTATTATTATTATTATTATTATTATTATTATTAAAGTTATTTATTTATTTTATATCCTGATTTCACCTTCCCTTCCTTCTTCTTCTCCCAGCCCCTCGTCTGTCCCACTCCTCCTCTCTTTCTCCAAAAGGGAGGACCTCCCATGGATATCAACCAGCCTTGGCATATTAATTTACAGTAAGATTAAGCACCTCTTCTTCTACTGAGGCTAGATGAGGCATCCCAGTTAGGGAACACTTAATGTTACCTTGTGACAAATACAAATTTCATTTTCCAACATAACTCACAATTTCTGGCTTTCTTAATACCTTTCATGCTTTTAAATGTTTAGTACATTCCATGTTCATAAACTTTATTTGGTAATTTTAACTATAAAAATGTTAAGATTCCATATCACAATTTAGCTCTGAAATGTAACTAGAGCTAATTTCCTATACAATATAAAATAATAATCAAAATTCATCTTTTATAAGACTTGTTATAAATTAAGTTACCAGTTATATGTTGATCTGGTTCAATGGTTTATTTCATTATTTTGTGAATACTGCACTGTCATAATTACCACAATTTCATATAACCAATTCTACCACCTAAGAACTGTATTCTTCCATTTTTGTTTTTCTTAAGTTCAGTTGTCCTGACAATACTGGGTATAGTGGCACACCATGCATACCAACACCAGAGAGACTGATGCTAGCCTGGACTAGATAGAGAAATCCTATCTAAAAAAGGAAGGAAACCAAGGAAGGAGGGAGGGAGGGAGGGAGGGAGGGAGGGAGAAAGGAAGGAAGGAAGGAAGGAAGGAAGGAAGGAAGGAAGGAAGGAAGGGAAAATATATTGTCACTTTTTCATTTCTGATTACCTTAAGACACACACACTCACTCACAGTGAGATTAATTGGATCTGAGATGATTCTGTCATCTAATTTCAGCTGAATTGGCATTATCTAATTCATGTACTTGGTATAGTCTTCAGCTTAATAAGAACCCCTATCATATTTTGAATGATATGAAGCAGTTTCTCTAAGCCAGCACCTCCACTATAGTGCTGAGTAGATGTAATGATCAGAAGGCATCTTTGTCTCATTCTTAATTTCCGAAGAAACTTATTGTTATAAGTTAATAATAAGTATACAAACCATTATTAACCATTAAGTTTAATGTAGTTTTTGAAGCCCTTTGTAGAATGAGAAAGCTGTTCTATTTCTAGGTTACTTAGTGTTTATTTCTGTAAATGAGTATTGAATTTATCAAATATTGTCCTGGTTATATTGAGAGGATTCTGACTTCTATCCTTTATTCTGTTAATATGGGAACTTTTATTACAATGATCCTCATGGAAATTCGTTGTTTGAATATGCCATTATATTGTTAAGTATGGAAAAGTGTGCTAATTATACTTGTATTGTTCAATGAGTTTAAAGCAGCTACTCTTCATATACTAGTACCCAAATTGATCAATAGAACTGATAACTAGGCAGGGCTTGCTTTGCATGCTTCCACGGTTTGTGAATTTCAGTAATTATGATTAAGTTAAAAAATACCAGACACCAAACTGCAGAGTTCCTATTCCTGTTACATTGAGAAAGTACACAAAGTGCAAGTCCACAACTCACCATGCAAGGACTAGATCTCATTATAATCTGTGGACAGACCATCACTTCTTCTCAGCCCACATGCCGAGAGCTGGCTACTCGTCTTCCCGTGTTAAACCCATGCAGCATCGTACAAGTTCTGTTTCTTTAAAAAGATAACTGGCCAACAAATACAAAACAAAGGAAGGAAGCTGTAGCACTTGAGGGTAAAATGGGCAATTCCAGAAATAGTAACCTTCGTTACAAACTATTAATACAAAAGAAGGAATGGCCATGACAATTAGGATGAAGATGCCCCTCACCAAGTAATGCTGACAGAGAAACAAAAATTTAATTGTCAATTGTATCTATTAATAAGTATAAACTGTAAGTTTAGGCCAGCCGTGCAGCTAGCAGGCTGGAGGCAGACCGGCAGGCCTGACACACCTTAACTGGTGGCCTGACTTGTCCTGGAGAAAAACCCCTGGACCAAAGGTGGTCTTCACTACCTGCAACCTAAACTCTGTTAACTAATATCTTCGTTAGTAAATATAAGTTATTATATTAGGCTGTCAGAGCAGCCACCAGCCTGGCATGAGATTGGCAGGCCTGACTTGTCTTAGAAGCCTGTGTGCCTGGAGGGATGGCCAGGTGGTGCTGTCTGGCAGCAAAGCTGGTGGGGTAGCTACAGGGTACTTATTAATAACTATAAACTATCATATTAGACCAGCAGAATTGCCATCGGCCTAGAGGAACAGTTGCCAGGGTTTGTTGGGAGGCTGATGGTCCTGGATTTCTTTGGCTGGTAACCTATAGGCTGCTGCAGCCCTTTCCCCAATAATTAAATACACCAAAACCTTTTAATGTTTCAATGCTTAGCCCTTAGGTGGGCAGACTCTCAACTAGCTAATCTAAGTTGACCTGGACCACCTAATCCCAAACCACCATGTGGCCTGTTGTTACCTTTCAGAGCTCTCCAACATGTCTGTCTGCTTCCATGTCTCTGGGCAGAGAGATTCCTCTGTGTAAAATGCAGTGTTCCTGTTTCCATCTCAGGAAGTCCCGCTTTCCTTTACTCTTTCTGCCCAGCTAATTGGCCATCAACAACTTTTCTTAACCACTCAAGAGAATGCCTCAGAAGGGGAGGTAACCAGATCTCAGCACTGAACTCATCCTTTCAGGACCAAAGTATTAGACCTACCTCCAACACACTTAAATGTTTCTAATGTTGTAAATCACAATAATATTGCTTACACCATTACTGTCAGTAAGAGAATTGTTGTTTTATCTAAAAGTTGTAAAGACCTAAAAAAACTGATCACTTTTTTCTTAGATTTGCTAAATTCAGTTTGCATGTTTTAAGACATGTGGTGAATTTTGCAGCTCCACATTGCTATGTCAAATGAGAACGGTCCACATTTTGTCAAAGACTTTTTCAAATATATTCAAGGAAGAAATTGATTACAATTTTCTTTCTTGTGCTGTCATTATGTTTTGATATTATAAGTTTGATAACCTCACAAAATGTGATGAGAAATAGTCATTTATTCTTCCATTCTTATAAAGGGTTTATGTAAAATGCATGACATGTGCTTGTTAACTGTTCAGGTGAATACACCAGAAAACCTATCTGAGAATAGAGATTATTTTGTTAGCAGAGTAACAATTGCTGAAATTTATTAATTTCTTCAATATATTTATGGTTTAAAATTTTTGTATGCTATCAGTTTTTCTTGGAATTTGTCTTGCCTATAACTTTAAATAATAGTTTTAATATGCTTTTCTATAATGTAGACTCTCTTTAGGCAGATGAAGAAAAAAACATCATCAATGTTCTTACCCACCCTTGGACCTTAAATGCCACAATACCAATATATCATGCTAGATATGACTAGTGGTGCAGTAGTAGTATATTATTATGGAGATAACCAACTATGTTCAGACTGGATATGAGACGTACTCCCCAAGAGAGAACTCAGAACTGCTGCTGTGAGCTTGGTCAAAACCCATGGCTTCAGGAGGTCATAGGACCTAGAGGTCAACCTGTTGCTTCTGTTTCACTAAATGGGCATGTTCTCAACCTGACTTCTAACTAGTGTGTGTACACCTTTAGACAGGTGGTACTCTTACCCTTGGTCACAGACACTTCTTTTCATAGTGAACAGCACACGCATATTTAATCAAGGGTCTGGTTCTGAACAACGTGAGATCTCAGCCCACAACAGGACATTAGTATCACCCTTTATAATGCACAGTGAACTATGTGGAAGAAAGGGTGAAAAGGGTAAGAGATAGACCACGGGGAGGGGGGACAGACAATTTTGCATGAGTTGTAGGAATTAAGTTTGCTGGCAAGCACATTACCAACGAAGGTATCTACTCATGTTTTTGTTTTATGCTTCATGTGTATGTATGCATTGTATGTAAAAATGTATGTATGCATAGTGACATATGCAGTGGCACACATATGTTTGCAATTGCAATTGTTTCTTCTGACACAACAGGGCTGGTACACACATGAAGTCACAGAGACTAAGGAAATGCACAAAGCCTGCCTGTGACAAAACCACAGCCCCTAGAAGGAGAAAAGGACATACAGTTTTCTGTTTCTTTTAAAGTGCTTTTTCAGCTGTGTTTTATTCTTTCGTTGATTTTTTAAAAATATATCTTCACTAGAAAAGAAATACATGACTTCCCCAGCTCTGTTTCTTCCCTCCACCCCTCCTAGTTACCCGCCTGACAGCCTCTCCCATGCCCCTCTTTCAAGTTGAAGACCTCTTTCTTTGTCATATGTGTGTGTGTGTGTGTGTGTGTGTGTGTGTGTGTGTGTGTGCATATGTACCTATAAATACAACCTACTGTGTTCAGTTTCTTAGGTTATGTATATATGGTTTCAAGGCTGACCTCTTTGCCATGGACAGCCAGCAAGAGGGCTCATCACCAGGAGAAGCTAATTCTCCTTCTCTTTATGGTCACTGGTTCTTACAGTCCTTTGTGGGGGTGGGGCAGCATGTCCATTGAGATTTCTGTTTTTATGGTCTTATTTATGCATCCATTTCTAGGAAGGACTGTTTCACACCGAACTTTGATACTCTGACCCTTGCAGTCTTTCCACCACCTCTTCCCAAGGTCACAGAAGCAAGAGCTGTAATGCAGATGTATTGAGTGGAGCAGGGATCCCTGCATTGCATTTATCTTTGCATTGTGTCCAGTTGTAGTTTTCTCTGATGCTCTCCATTTCCTGAAAAGAGAGGCCTCTTTGATGAAGGATGGTAGCCACACTTAGCTATGGGTATAAGATGAGTTGAGAATGTAGTAAGGAATCATGCCAGTCTCACAAACTGATGGTAGTAGATTCTTTTCTGAGGCCCATGACCTCACTAGACCTGGAAGCTGGCTTGGTTTCGAGTATCAGACATGATTTTCCTCCTTTTGAATTGGTCTAAAATCCATTTTGACAGCTGTTGGTTGCCACCAGCACGAGAATGCCACTTATTGCGCCTTAAGAGATATTTTACCATGCTGGGGATTGCCATTCATAGGTGCTGCATCTGGGTAAGACAGTTGAATTCCTTCCCTGGCAGATTGTGTAGTATTTTCAGCTAGATCACCAGAAAGAGTTTTTGTTGTCACATCCAGCTTCAACTATCAGAGCCCTGTGCTTAAGTCTGCAGCAGTGTTTTCAGCACAAGGGTCCCACACTCCGCCCCTGAGAGGCAATCAAAGCTACATCCATAGTCTATATTGTTTGGGGACTCACTTGGATTACCTTGACTGACCATTCAAATTCTCATGCTTGATACTAGGGGTTTTCTTAGTTTACAGTTCACGTGGGGAACATTATCATCCCAGTTGGCATAACTTCCTACAAAACACACACACACACACACACACACACGCACGCACGCACGCACGCATGCACACACAGGCACATGCACACACACATAGAAGTAAGGTTTTTTTTAGATGCCCGCCCTTGCTCTGAATAATGACACAGAGACTTTTCTATTTATTAAAAGCTTCAGGCACTGTAGCTGGACTATAATAACTCAGCTTTTCTAAAACTGGCCTGGCCTACTTCCCAACCATGTGCCCCATTACTTGCCATCTTAGTCTTACCCTGGCACCTCCTTGTTCATCCATGCCCTGATGGCAACTTCTCCTCTCTTATCCCCACCCAAGATCCTCTCCCTTGGATCAGAAGTCCTGCCTTATTCTTGCCTGCCCAGCTATTGGCTGTTCAGCTCTTTATTAACTGATCAGAAGATGATGGAAAACAATATTTACACAACACTGAGACAGAGATGCTTCATAAAAAATGATAATGCCAGAGTCTGTGCTGCAACAAGAACTCTGGCTAAAGAAATCAGCATGTGAATACACAGTGCCCAAAAACATCTTCAACATCTCCCCCTTTTAGTCTAATAAAAGGCTCTTTCTCTTATATTAGTAAACTATATACAATAAGAACAATCATAAAAACTGCTAGGTAAGAATGACTTTACAATGTGCAGTCCACTTGTGTTTGGCAACAATGGATAAAGTACTCTATTATCTATCCTGTCTTGGTGAGTTCAGAATTTTATACTTAAATCATTTTCTATCATAACATTCATTTATCAACCTAAAAAAATCTACTTAGACCTGAAAACAATTTTTATCCTAAACAACCAAAGACTATAGGAGAGACTGTAAATGTCTAGTCTTCAACCCCATAAGAGACCTGAGAAGGATAAAGATTACCTGAGTAAACAGGAAGTGCAGAGCGAACAGCTTCCAAAACTATAGCAGTTAACAGAGGCTGCTCACTGCCTGGACAGTCACCCAAGATTCCTCTGCAATGTTGGAACATCTCTTTGGCCTACTGGCCCAAAGTATCTGACAGACTTTTCTGTGAAGCAGGAATTATGAAGGAATTGCCTATCTTGTCCTGGGAAAATTGTGCAGCTGATTCCCTTTGTGTCTTGTTGTCCACAGGTTGGACCACCACTATCAGCAGTTGAGGCAAAGGCAGTTTCCCCCCTCAGTGGCTAGCTTTGCCACATTTGAAGTGAACTCCATGAGGAGGTTCTTTGATGTACATTATCTTCTTTGTAGAAGTATGAGGGTGATGTTAGGGGCTGACATGTCTCACTATCAAAAGGGACTTTTTATTATTAAAACATCTTTAAATGTCATATTCTATAGATCTGGGGTTTTTGAAGATCACCTATCCATCTCACTGTATCTGAATGTTGCTTGTTTCTTGGTATTTACTACCTGATTCACTTTGAAAACATCTATAGGAGGCTAAATAAAATTTATTCATGTAATTAACTAAAAAAGCACCTACAAGACCATGAGTTTGATTGACTGACTACTAACTTGCATTTTTAAATTATCATAAACAGTATGTAATAGTACCTTAAAAAGGACTAGAACTTCAAATTGCATTTTTAAATGAGTTGCATAGGTACCATACATTATAAGAGTTAAAATATATATATATGTATATGTATATATGTCATAGCAAAATCTAACCTTAAGTTTGTATCAAATGTACAATAATATATACCAAATTAAAATATTTCATTTGTTCTTTAGTAATCTACCCTTTTATCCTATCATTCCTACATTCCCCCTTTTTTCTTTTCATTCCTTCTCTGCCCCTTTCCCCCTAACATTAGATAGGACAGAACAAAGGACAGAGGAAAGAAAAAGAAAGAGAAAAAAGATCCTGAATCTAACCTCTTATACTTTGTTTCCTCCAGAATGATTAACAGCTTCTGACCAACTCCACCTTTAACAGTGACAAATATCCATCACCCACCAAACAACCAAAACCACCCACCCCATTTGGGGAGAGAATGTATGTGCTGTTCTCTTAAAATTGTTTGCTGTTGCCTGGGGGTGACAGTTTTTTGTGGGGGGAGGGGACTAAGAAAATTGGGATAATGGTCAAGTCCTAAGAAAGCTAGCTGTATCATTTGCTGTCATTTCTCTGTGTGATGGGAAAATGCAGGGCTTGACTGAAGTCCTGGCTGGAACAGTCCTTGTGATGCTGGATGATGTAGTGAGCCAAAAGAAGTTTTTCTGGGTGCAGATTTTTGAGGTAACATATATTGAGGCAGTCTGAGAGTCCGAGTCACCTGGGCTCCTCGTCTGTCTTCTTTGCTGCCCCATACTTTTGCTCTGTAAACATATAAACTTTTAAAGATAGTATACATTTTTGCATTAACACTTGTTGGAATGTGCAGTGTGCACAATCCAGCTAAAGATGATTATTCTACACTCTATGTTCCACTAGGTGAAAGGCTTCTGCATTTCTTCAAAGTCAGTTTGGACAGTGTAACCAAACTGTAATATAAATTTTCACCCAATGCTGGCATGATAAATCCTGAGGACTCTGTAGCCAACAAGATTTACTGACTATGCAGAGGCATGTTTTCATGCCTAAGCCAGTCTCAGAGCTGTTCCCAGATAGAGGGATTAGCAATCCACATTACTTATTTTCTTTTTCTTCTGGGTTTCTTCCTTCATGTCTGTAGTCCAGATCCTCATGAGGTCTCCCCTAGTCAAATATAATATTAATTAACATTGATGGAAACCACAGGTTTTCTTCTCCTGTGGAAAGAAAAGCGTAACCTCTCCCCCAAAGCAACACATTTCCTGACTTCCATTCTGAGGTTATTACATAAAAGGTTGATCTAATTCAGCAGTCCTTTCTAAAATACAGTGTTTTTCAAGAGCTGTGCTACTTGGTTCATTGATATTTTTTAAAATTTAAGTCAATAAAGCTTTATTGTTCTGTCTCTGGGAGATTCCACATCCCCCTTCTGTTTTATGAGCATATCTTGGAATTTATGATTAGATTTTTCCACAACTGCTTGACTTATAAGATTGTGAGATATACCTCTAGCATGTTTCATGCCACATGTCTAGAATATTATTGTATTCTAATGGATGTATATGCTGGAGCACTGTCAGCTTCATTCTGCAAAGGCATCTCCAAGGTAGCCATCACCCGTAATAAATGTGCAATCTCAGAATCAGTCTTTTCAGAATTCAAGGCAAAGGCCCATTGGTATTCTGAATATGTATCGATGATATGGTACACACGCTTTAATTTTTCAAACAGTACAAAATGAAGCATGTGATTGTATGACATTGCTCTAACTTGGCATTATTAAACAGAATCTATATTTTTAACTCAGTAAATAGACTTTCATCTATTAATTGATCCCTGACAATGTAATATCTAGTCTGAATATGTTGGTATATAGAACCTTTATTTTTTTCTAGCTTTTTTATAAACTGGCATTCTGCAATCTCTTAAGCCTTTGTGGATTTCTCTCATCTGTAACTAACTTTTTTTGCTGCCACTGCAGGTTTCAGATTAGATTCTTCTGAATATCTTTATTCTGAATCACAGGATTTTCCAATCTCTTTTTAATTGCCTTCACTCTAGCATTTAGTTCTTCAATCTTTTCCTTCTCTAAGTCTTCTTTATTCTGATCTTTCTTAAAGAATGATATATAAATTTTCAATCATTACTGAAAATATAATTATATATATTCTGCTAATCAACATAAAATTATAGAGGACCCAATTGCCCTGTGTCATTCTATTCTCCATTTTTCAACATAAGAAATATTTTTCTTTAATCTCTAACTCTTTCCTTCCAACAGATAAGTCACTTTATTTTGCATATTTATAGAACATCTTTACTTATCTTTATTTTTCTCTCTTTACTTTGGAGACTTTAATTTTTTGTGTCTCTCCTTCCTTCAGAAGCTTTTTTTCCTCTCTATCTCCTTTCTTTGGAGATTTTACTTTTTAAATACATTTATTTATTTCTCTTTTACTGCTTTTAAATTTAATATCATTTTCTGCATTTAATTTTCTCTAAACTCTTTCCTATCCTTACATGGCTTTACTTTATATTCAAATTTAATATTTTTCTCTTTGAAAATATTTTCTATATTCAGTTTCTTGTTTTCTTTAGCACATTTTCAAGCATTCTTACCCAATCAGAGGTTTTTCTGTGCATAGGTCTTTAGCTTTTCTGTCTGAGCTTGGATTTCTTCTGTGGCTCAGCCTAGCACATGGTACTGACTGCTCGCTCTGCACACTTGGCTGGGTTTAGCCCTCTGCCTCACTCTGGGATGGACCCACTGTTTGTGTTCTCACACACCAAGCTGCCCAGACTCACCCCAGTTATGGGAAGGGGGTGCCAGTGGTTTCATTGGACACTTGGATATGGTGGACCTGATGGGGCTGCGGTCTTTGGAAGTGTTTTCCATGGGCTGAAAGCAGCTGGCCACTGCTCAGTCTGCTCTGCCATGCTTGTACCTGCTGGCCTGAGAGACTGCAGTGCAGCTCCAGCACCTGCCAGCTGAGTTAGCTCACAGACCCCCTCAAGTGCTCTGTAGCACAGCAGAGCCTCTGAGGAGCCTTTCCTGTAAAGCTCAGGCTCTGGTTCCCCACTTGCTACCAGCTGTTCACAGGCCCCATTCAAGTACCTGGCAGCCAGCTCCCAGCCTTGCTGCACAGCAGGGGCTCTGGAGGAGCCACCTTCTGCACACTCCCTGCCTGCCTCAGAGACTGTATCCTAGGAAGCTGTATCTGGCTCTAGGGAGTGCTTGTTCCCCACCTTCCACCCAGGACTTTTTGGAACTATTCTCCAGCCTTCAGCTTCTATTCCATACCAAACAATGGACGATATATGTAAAAGTAATTTTCTATGCCTGCCCTTGCTCTGAATAATGACATGGAGACCTTTATATTTATTAAAAGCTTCAGTCACTATAGCTGGGCAGATACTCAGCTATTCTAACTGGCCAATAGTGGCCTGGCCTACTTCTCAGCCACATGGCCTGTTACTTTCTTACTTTCACCTAGGCTGTTCCTGCTTTATCTTTGTCCTAATGGTGACTCCTCATGATGACCTTTTCATGGCAGCCTTCCCTTCTTCTCTTCCACCTTAGCCCTCCCCTTTGGGTCACAAGTCCCACCTTACCTCCTCTCCTGCCTAGATATTGGCTGTTCAGATCTTTACTAACCAATCAGATGATGATGGAGAACATTTTTAAAACAACATTGAGACAGGAGATGTTCCATAAAATTTACAATGCCAAAGTCTAGACTGCAACCATATTTCCAAGTACAGAAATCAGTATATGAATACACAGGGCACAAAAACATCCTCCAACATGCATACACACCCACACACTTATATATGTAACTAGAACTTTCAGTGAATATAAAATAATAAACATAAAGCCTGAATCTCCTTGGTGTCATGTGTCACCGACCCCTCCTTCTTCTTTTGTGTTGACTTCAGTGCATCCTCCTCAGTTGGAGCCCCTTCTCTGTATTTTCATTTCTCACTTCATGTCACCTGTATCCTGCTATTCCCTTCTCAAACCCACCCCACAGCTGCCTATGGTCCCTGTACACTTTCCTGATTTCTGTGGTTACTCCATGCTGAGAACTTGGAGCTAGGAGCTGCAGGTGAGGGAATATGTGGTATTTGTGATTCTGAATCTGTACAGTCTCCCTCAATATAATATAATCTTCTCTAGGTTCACCCACTTATCTGAAAACCTCACAGTCTCATTTTTATTCACAATACATTCCATTGTGTTAATGTACCATATTTTCATTATCCATTCATGTATTGAAGGGCATTTAGGTTGCTTCCAATTCTCTGGCCCTTGTAAATATGGCAGCCATGAAAATCACTAAGCAAGTATCTGTGGAGTAGGATGGTGAGTGTTTTGGGCATCTGCCAAGGACCATGTTTGATCCTAGGGTAGATTTATTTTTCATCTTATGAGTGCTTTCTTACTGATTTCCAAAGTGCCAATTTGTATTCTCAGTAACAGTGAATAAGGTTCCTCTTTCCCCTCAGCCTCACCAGTGTGTGTTGTTGGCTCTTTGGTTGTTCTTAACCATTCTGAATCTGCAGAGATGATATCTCAATGTCCCTTTAATTTGCATTTCCCTAATTGCTGATCGTGGTGAGTACTTTGAGATATTTCTTAACCAGTTTTATTTAATAGAAGAGAGTAAACCAATAGAAGAGAGTTCTTCTATTGAGAACTCTCTGTTTAGATTCTTAACCCATTTTTCATGGGTTCATTTGTTTCCTGGACTCTGTTTTTTGAGTTCTTTGCATATTCTGAATATTAATCCTCTGTCAGATGGGTAGCTGGCAAATATTCTGTCTCATTCTGTGGGTTTCTTCTTCACTCTATTGTTTCTTTAGCTGTGTAAAAGGCTTTTACTTGTATGAGATCCCAGTTGTCATTTGTCCTTAATACTTGGACGTATGAAGTCCTATTCAGAAAGTCTGGTTTTATGTGATCCTGATTCTAACATCAACTTGTATATCTTATTTAGAAAATATGTGGCCTCATATATTTCATATTTAAACATGTACTAATCACGTCTTTGAATTTCACATGAGGATTAAGGTAGTAT
Source organism: Lophiomys imhausi (assembly GCA_907164525.1). Classification (NCBI taxonomy): domain Eukaryota; kingdom Metazoa; phylum Chordata; class Mammalia; order Rodentia; family Muridae; genus Lophiomys; species Lophiomys imhausi. Next base: position 2,681,939 of record CAJQZJ010000184.1, read on the forward strand.
ACCAAATTAATCCTGTTTTCTAATTTATGTGAACATTATTAAAAATACTATATCTTAATTTGCTAACTTGGATAATACCATGTGTGCATGCCTGTGTGATTGTGTGTGTGTGTGCAAGGTATTTTATATATATATATATGTGTGTGTGTGTGTGTGTGTGTATATAGTCATAAAGTCAGAAACATGAATTCAAAGCAAGAAGGCTCAAGGAAAAGAGCAAAGGGAGAAGATAAATATCAAATTAAAAGTCAGAAGAAAAATTACAACAAGCCGTCGAAGAACGAAGTCAATATGAGGTTGAGTGGAGATAGCATATCAGAAAGCCCACAACTTGTAAGCCTTCTGTTACATCTCAAAGGCCTAGGTCTTCCTGGATGTCTTCTCATTTCATGTAGTTCTCTGTGGAATATGATTTTCAAAGATGAAAAATTCAAGTTTTACCTGTATGTTTAAAGCTATATTGGTATCCTTTGAACATTTTTTTTACCAGGGGCTTTTAATCAACAGAAGAACTGTGTGTGTATGTGTGTGCATGTGTGTGTTTGTATGTATTTGTGTGCATGTATATGCATTTGCATATGTGTATATGTGTGCTTGTGTGTTTTTGTATATATGTGTATGTGTGCATATATATGCATATGTGCATATATGTGTGCATGTACATTTGTATATATGTATATGTGTACATATGTGTGTTTGTAGTGTGTATATGTTTGCATATGTATGTAGTTATTTATGTGTATGTTTGTGTGTGTTTCTATGTGTCTATATGTGTGTGTGTATATATATGTGTATATTTGTGTGTGTTTCTATGTGTCTATATGTCTGTATGTATGTGTGTGCATATGTGTGTGCATGTTTGTGTGCCCTTATTTGGATGTGTGTGTATATCTATGTGTGTTAGGTTGGAATTAGTGCTTCTAGTATTTTAGCATATTACAAAAATGTGTGCCTGAGGATCTTTAACATCATTAAAAAGAATCAATAGTGTGGAGTTTAATTCCCAACCTTGACTCCCAAGGTTTGAATGCCTCTCCTAGTTTTCTGTGTTTCTTGGATGCAGCTTTAAACAAGCTAGCATAGCAACTCTCACATCAAGTAGAGTAATAGAGTAAGAGGCCACTACATACTGCTGCATTCATTAAATCACAATATCATAATATCATAAAACTAATGATGTCATAAAACTAATACATGCTAAGAGGCATATGAAACATAAGTCTAGGCATAGTAATAAGAAGAATTTACTATTCCACCCTCATATCTACATAAGCCCTCCAAATTAAAAAAAAATAAAGAAACAAACCTGAGAGATAGTTTACACCATAAACTGACTGGAGTTGACACTTTGCTACAGAACATTCCATACAAAAGAAAGGGAATATAGATTCCTCACAACAGCATAAAGAAGATTTTAGGTAAATCTGAGCACATTACAGGACATAAAACAAGGTTTAATAAACATGTTTATAGTCAAAAATAGTTCCCTCTATTTTATCAGACCATGGTACAATAATGCTAGATATCAGAAGCATTAATAAGCTCAGAAAACATGCCTTAAATATTTTAAGACTGAACAATACACTTTAGAATGAATAGTAGGTCATTGAGAATTTTAAGGAAAAATAATTCCTGGAGTAAAATGAAAATGAAAGCAGAATCAAACAATATCTGTGTTATAGCCAAACAATTTTAATAGGAATGCTTATAGTTTTATACATTCACACATTAAAGTATCAAAGGAATCTGTAATAAATAACCTAATGATGTACCCCAAAGAGCTAAGAAAGCAAGATGCTAAAACCAAATGCAAAAGATACCAAGAAATAATAAATATCATGGCATAAATCATTAAAATAAGCTCTAAAAAATAATACATAGAGTCACCCAGAAAAAGAGTTGGTCTTTTTTTTTTAATACTTTATTTTTTTTTCTTCAAGTTACATCTCAGTCACAAACCCTTCCCTATTCCCCCTTCCTATCCCGCCCTTCCACCCTCTTCCCCCCAGAAGTTTCTCCTTTCAGTCCACAGATGGTTCCTTCTCTTATAACAGCAAATACTATACAAAACAACAGATATAAATATGCCACATTTATGAGAGTTAAATGGCCCAGTATACCTTCCCAATGTCCAGTTTATACATATTTGGCCCCTGACTTTAACATTCTACTATCTAACCATCTCCATGAGTTTAAAGGTCTATATCTGACTCAACATTCATACTAACTTGCAATACACTTTTAAGAGTATCTTCTTAGATCTATAACACCCTCTTGATTCC
>CAJQZJ010000184.1:2697357-2740875 GCA_907164525.1 Lophiomys imhausi
TATCATCTGTTTTATTGATGAGAGCCATTTAGATTGGGGTGAGACATAAGCACTCAGAGTAGTTTTAATTTGCCTTGTGGTTAATGACACTGACCCTGAACAGTGGCAGAATCACTTTGTAATGTAGTATGGCGAGCACTGAACTCTTCTTTGGAAACAAAGTGATCAGGAAGGAATAGAAGCAAATGTCTAAATGATGTGGCAAGTCATAGTCCTGTGAACTTATCCTTCACGGGTGGAGAAGTGTGCATCCAGAAGCACAGTCCAGGGAAACAAAAGGAAGTTCCATCTCTTTGCAAAAAAAAAAAAAAAAAAAAAAAAACTGAAATTTTTTCAGAGAAAAGGAAAATGATGTGTTAAGAATTTGCAACTACTTAAAGAACTAGAGAAATGGAAACAGAAGGCACATAAACTATTTTCCATATTGTGATAACTATTAGATTTGTAAGTGTACAATGAGAACTCCAGGACAACTACTTAAAACACTTAGTGTGTAATTGATATCCTAAGTGAAGAGTCAAATGGGGTCATGTAAAATGCTCAGTTGAAATCAGAGGAGAAAATAGGTACAACAAGATCAAAATGAAGCAGAATAGAAACAGGTCACAGACTGAAATGTAAAACAAGATTATAAAATATTTACAAGGTAACCAAGGAGACGATGCAGATGACCCTGACAGTGATGACTGACATGCAGCCCCCAAAGCACTGTGCTGATACAGAAACGTGTAATAGACTAAGAGCATTCAATTATGATAGATGATGGATGGACAGACAGACAGACAGACAGACAGATAGATAGATATGCAGAGACAGACAAGTTTTAAAGACAAATCAGAAACTAGGAGAGAAAATATTTGGAAGCATCTGATAAATAGCTTGTATCAACATGTTCAAAGACCTATTGAGATTAAACAAGAGAGTAAAACACGTCTAACGGGGCAGCTATAAGGTTCACCTCAGCAAATGCCAGTAGTCATGCAACATACAGGAAACTGCACATTAGAGCAATGAGATGCCACTACTTAACCTAAAGTTATTAAAAACCCAAAAAGAAAGCCTGACATAGTGATGAGAACATGGATCTATAGGAATGCTCATTTATTGTGTGAGAGTGCAAAATGTTAGTGCCTATGTTAGCAGACACTTTGATGGTCTCATGCAGAGCTAAATATGTACTTATCATACATCCCAAAAGTTAAAACTTCAGGTAGTTACCAAATGAACTTAAAAAAAATACCCATGCAAAAATTCAAACACTGATATTTATAGCAGCCTTGTTTAGATCTAGCTAAAAGCTTTAAGTAGCCAAGATGTTCTTAAGTAGGTGATTGGGTAAATAATTTATGCTGGTAGCCATATGACAAGTATTATTCAACAGTAAAAAGAAATGAGCTCCTTTTAGGAGGAAAACTAACTGTTTATTGGCAAGCACAAGAACCCAGTCTAAAATGTATCATGTCAGTTGTATCGTGCCAAGACTATGAGACTGTAGAAGACACAGCTATAGAAGCATTGGGAAGACCACTGTTTATTAGGGTTCAGGTGGAGGGGGTAGAGGAAAGTGCAAACAGATTGAAAGAAGAATGCGTAGTAAACCAGCAACCATGTTAGTAAACACACACTAAACATTTTTTGAAATTCAAAGATATGAAGTTTTAACATAAACTATGCCCTCTACTAATAATAATGGTGTATCCATACCAATTTATTAGCTGTGAGAAATGTGGCACACAAGTGTAATGTATTAATACAGAAGAAACTGAAATCAAAGACGGGGAGTGTGCTCTATAGTGCACTCCATGTTCCTACACACTTTAACTGTCATAAAATGAAGGATTGATTTTCAAATCTGAGGGTGAATATTCATTATCTTGGCTATGCACTGGTAGCATATGGTGCCTTCACACTCATGTGTTTGGTCTGGGGACTGTACACAGAGAGAGCACAGTCTGGATGATGGGGCAGGAGTGGCCAGAGAAAAGGGATTATTTGCATCAGATCACAGTTGTTTCAAAGGGCAGAAGCTTGGCATACACAGTGACGTTGGGGGGGGGGGGCATTCCAGCAACTAAGAAAAAGGAAGCTGGTAACACTTTAGAAGCACACAGTGAACATTCTGTGCTAGCCTAGAAGAGTTTACATGTCGACTATAGATGGCTACTGTGCTGACACAAATGAGATCTGACTTTTACATGGCTGCGCTGTTTCTTGGTAGCACTCTCCTGCAGACTCTGCTACTGTCTTCAGGTGTCAATTAAAACATTAATAATTGGAGTTTACAAGCTGCGATAAAATATAGTAAAGCCCCTCATTAGAAAGGCTACCTTTCTGACTCACCTGGGTTTTAAAGCTAAAAGCATACAATAGAACCTTTTCCCGAGGTGCTCACATTAGAGGAAGTGGGATTGGAGGTTTCAGAACTGTTCTGAGACACATCTGTCATGTGTCTCACATCAGAGCCTCTCATGTTGCACTTACAACCCTGATGGAGGGCTTGAACTCAGGCCCCACCTGATTCTTTTGAGGGCAGGATTCTTGGAGCTCAGTGGGAGGGACTGGATGGCTCTTGGGATTTCCATATGGATATACAGGGCCTTTTTTTTTTTTCCTTGAATTTTAATTATTCTGCAAGATCATTCAAGAAAACTCCCTTCACCCTGTTGGCCTTTCTGGCAAGATGGGAAAGTGTACAGGAAGCCCTTAACTCCAAAACCCAGGACCCATACAGCTCTGAGGTGGGACAGTACCCCATGGGAAGGGAAAAGTGAGACATGGGAATCCAGGAATCACACAGATCTGAGAGGAGGCCTCCTCAGCAGAGATGTTGCAGCTCGCAGGGTAGGGTATCCCTTATCTAGATGAACCGAGGACCTCAGGAGCCTAAGCCCAGCTCCTTCTCCAGCCATTGCAGCTCTCAAGGGGGAGTTTCTCCAACCGCAGCTAAGCTGAGGAGCTCAGGAGCCTAAGCCCTGCTCCTTCTTCACTTCTCTCCTGGGCTTCTTGGCTTCTTTCGATGAGAGTCACACCAAGCAGCAAATCTCTTAAAGAAGATTTATTGGAGGAATGAATCCAGGAAAGGAGAGGGGAACCCAGGAGTGGCCGCCTCTATTCTCAGGGGAAGACACAGCCTTTATACAGTAATTTTTAGGGGGACAGAGCTTTCTAGGGCAGAGATTTCCAGCATGAGGATTGGTGAGATTTCAAGTCCTGAGTGAGCTTTAGGGATTGGTGGGGTTTTGTTCAGACTTTTCACCTAAAATTAGCATAAATCTGGGAAGGGTCCCACTGTGGGGCTGGTAATAGCCTTTGTGACAGTTAGAGGCTGGAGTTGCCATTTTGACCATTAGGGAGGTGTGCGGAATGGGTCTGTTAACTCATGCCTCAGGGGGTTTACACATACTTGAACACTAAGCTAAACAAAACGACTTTCCGTAACTAAACTATGAGTTTGTACTAAGGGATAAGATTCTTGGTCCTGGTCTCTGGCTGGCAGCAGCTGTAACTAGAGTCTCAGGTGCTGCTGCTTTCTCCTTGGATCCAGTTTTCCAGTTTCTTCAGGCATCTGAGCTCAGGTCCGAGGGCTGTAGAACTTTAGCTTGTGTTGCTGTCCAGGGGTGCATAGAGGCCAGCAGCACAGCCTGAAGATCCAAGCACCCCTCTCAGGGAATGGCACCCAGGGAAGCTGAAGAGCTGAAGAGGGGCATCCAGGGAAAGATGTAGGGGTAGCGCAGAGGCAAAACTTGAAGCAGCCCAGGCTGGCTGCTGGAGCTCCTCAGGTGGGAACCCAGAAACTTTCCTGCAAAGTTTACAAAGTATATGTAGTTAACAGAGGGAGTCTGTGGCAGGGAAGGCTTTCCCAGTTGATTGAGTCTCCTGTGACTAGCCTACACCCCCCCTTTTTTCTTTTTTTTTAACCCTGCAGACTTTTTGTGTCAGCTTCCCAAAGTACATAAAAATAAGAACACGATTATGTTTGTTTTTGTTTGGAGAGAATTAAGGCACTGTTTACAGTTTACAGATTTTGAAGAACTCTAAGCATCATAGGCCAGTATTTTGAAAACTCTGAAGTGGTGAAAACTTAAAGTACAAGAGTAGGAAAGCGAGTAAAAATTGCACCTACTTCACTCAACCTACCGATTCTTACTGCTAGTTACAGGCTGGAGGGAAGGTGACTCACAACATCAAAGCTGGTGTGACGTGGGCAGCCTCCTTGGGATATGCCAAGCCCAGCCCTAAGAACTGGCTTCTCTGTCCAAGACATGCTGTTCACAGTAACAGCTCATTCAGGCTTTGGCTTTCTTAGCGGCTCCAGCCAGCACAGTTGAGTGGTCCTTTAACTCTTTTGTGAAGTAACAGGTGTGAGATCCATGTCACATTGAGTCTCCCGAACTTGCCTACTATCCAGAGTTGTGAATGAGCATCAGACCAAAACCAATGAAAGAATCAATGCATTTTGTTTCTGGTATAGAACTAAAGTTTCCTGTCCTGAAAGAGAGCAGTGTGCTATCTCCAGGGCCAAGTGGGATTCCTTGCATTTGAAGCTCCTCAGCTCAGGCAACGGTATGAGGATTCTAATGACATCAAGAGTGGCAGTTCAACTTGCTTGTTGGAGTTGAAGGGTTTGAGTTTAACCTGACCACCTAAGGATCGTGTGGGTATCTGTGGGAATGAGCACATACCAGTCAAAGCAACTCTCTTTTTTCATCATATTTCCGAGCTTACTCCTGTGTTTTCCTTAATTGTTGAACTCAGTGCAGAAAGCAAAGGCTGGTACAATATGTAAAGCTGAAACAGACAGACCCCTGCATCCGTTCAGCAGATGACTGATGTGAGACACGTTTGCCTTGAGCATAAGTAGCATGGACTTAAAGAAAAGAAAAATAGCTTATGTATAATACCATGGGCCCTCTGCAGGGAAGGATAGCATGCTTGTTTGATAAGGCAGTGTTTGTAAAGTTGGGTTCTAGGCTCTGTAAAGACGCAGACACGAAGCTCATGGTTTTTGCTCTAAAGGACACAGCTAAGTTTAAGATGCTGGAGTAATCTGAAGAATGAGACAGTGAAATTTCTTTTTTTCAAAGAGCAGCTCTCAATCAAATATTGTCCTAGGTTTCTCTTTGCAGACAGTCCTGCTGTTTTGGCATTTCATTAAATTGCTGGGAGGTAAGACTTAAATAGTAATGCTGTGCACCTATGTCTGAGTTGAAGAGAGAGCCAGGATGTGCTGTCTTGAATATATGTAAATGATCCTTACACATACCATCGGGCTTTTGGTAGACAGCTGAACTGAAAGTCATTACTGAGAAGTAGGCATGAGAGCTGATGTCGACCCCTGGGATACTAAGCCTAGGTCATGCTGACCTGTTACATAAGGTAGGAGGTACACTAATTTCTTGTCTCTTTATAAATTAAAGGCATGGCTATTATTAATGTGAGTAATTTATAGAAGTAAGAAACACAACACATTTTAATACCCTATGAAAACCAGAATATGAAATATACATGAAGTGTTTATTGTATCAATCAGGCATTTGGGTGAGTCACTCTGAGTCCTGCATCTCCTCTCGTTGCCATCATTACCATGGCCACGTGGGGTGTATTGTGGATCATTTATCTCATAGAGCGCACTCCCCAGCTGGTCTATTATGTAGATGGGTTTCCCTCCTTTGCCATTTTCCTATATTATTACTTTTCAACTTGATTTTCATTTTGCATGATTTTATATAGTGGACCTTTCCTTCAAATTTTAACTGTAAACCCACTAATGGTTTTTTATGTGCAAGCATATCAGTTTGTAAGATAAACCCAAGAGGGTAAATAAACAATATAGGACAAGCATTTAAAGAAATTATAAATTTGAAAGGGAAAAGGTCACTTAAGTTATTATGGATATAACTGCTTTGCTGTTTTTTTTTTTAGAAAGCTTCTAGAAAAAAGTGACTAAAAAACAAAAAACACACTTCCTGAATGGTGGTTTACTCTGTTCCCACACTCTTGCCTATATTTTATATGTTAGTTATAAAAAACACAACCTTTTATTAGACCTTTTTTAGAAATCACATCACGAACTTTATTTATTAGTATATTCATTATGTTGGTAATAATTATTATTACAGTATTTTCTCCAGCTGTTCCTATATTATAAACCAGCTTTACAATGTCTTCCCACCTTACCATTTTACTACTGAGACAGCTGAGAGGCAGGGGAATGACTTATCTAATGTAATACATACAATATTTCTTTGTACAATAAAGCTCTTTCCCTGTAACATAAGTACCATGGGACACACATAAAATGTGAAGTTTAGTGAATAGCACATTGGAAGAAGAGTTAGGAACCTCACTGCTTGACATGGCTGAGACATTGATTATGCCAACCTTGGCATCCTTACCTGAGAAACAGATCAGCCCTGCTTCTCAAATAAGGCAAGTAAATTATAAGAGACGACTCATCCAAAGAGGTCTAAAAAATATGGCATGAGTACATGCAGATATGACCACAATGTGACGTTATCCAAGGTGTATTCATAACTTTTTAGGCGTTTCTCTTGGATGTGACACCTGGGCCCTAGTAGAATGAGTACCAGACCCTATGGTTCACAGCTTTCTTCCTGACCAATGGCAGATTCTCACTCAAACGTAGCAGCAGCAACCTTCACCAGAAACTTTCTGACTTTACTGTATATTGAGAAGACTGACATTGAGGCTAAAGTCACGAACTGTGTCAAATAGATTTAGTAGTTCATGTTCCATAACATGCATTTACTACGAGGCATAACTGAGACATTCTTCCTTGGGAATGTGAGTCCCAAGTCTGTCTGTCTGTCTGTGGCCTTACACCCTCTGCACCAGGACATTTATCAGAAAATGGACAGAACTTGGCTAAATTTCATAATGGTCATTATTATTTCTACACTATTTGTTACATACAAAGTAGTTTTGCTGCTTCTCTGAACAAAGGTAAATGTTCAACAAACTTTACTCCTTCGGCTGTATGTTCACTTAGCCTTAACACTAAGAATATTTTCTGATCAATACGTCTCAATCAACCGCCATGTTTCCATATTGAATTCACTTTCAAAGAACTCTTACTTTCAAGTGTGTCTGTTCATAAACATGAGCTTACTTCTTTGTGGTGTGTCTCAAAGTCCTGCACTTGTGTTCTTTGCTTAGCAACTTTTAAGCTAAGTGATTGGAGAGAACCATGGTGTCAATGTGGTGAATCTTATAGTATCAGATGTTGTTAAGAAATACACACTTAAACCATCAATGAATGACAGTGTGTGTTAAGAAATACACACTTAAACCATCAATGAATGACAGTGTGTTTTGCCTTACAGAAGCTTTTCAGTTTCGTGAGGTCCCGTTTATTGATTGTTGGTCTTAGAGCCAAAGCTGTTGGTGTTCTGTTCAGGAAGTTGTCACCTGTGCCAATGAGTTCCAGGCTTTTCCCTACTTTCTCTTCTATTAGATTTACTGTGCTGGGCTTTATGTTAAGGTCTTTGATCCACTTGAATTTAAGTTTTGTGCAGGGCGATAAGTATGGGTCTATTTGCATTCTTTTTCATGTATTATGTATTTTGTTTTTGTTTTTTTTCTTTATTTTTAATTTCTTCAAGTTACATCTAAATCACAGTCCCTTCCCTATTCCCCCTCCAGTCCCACCCTCCCACCCTCAACCCCCCATCCTCTTCCCTTTTTTTTTTTTCTTTTAAGTTTAAGGTATATCTTATTTCCCCCTACAGTTTCCCCTTTCAGTCCAACAAATGGCTCTTTCTCTTATAATAATAAATACAATACAGTACAACAGAGGTAATTAGGCCACAGTTATGAGGATTATATGGCTTAACGTACATTCCCAATGACCAGTCCATATGTATTTGGTACCTGACTTTAACATTCTACTGTCTAACCATCTCCATGAGTTTAAAGTTCTACATCTGACTCAACATTCATACTAATTGCAACACAATTTTAAAAGTATCTTCTTAGATCTACAACACTCTCTTGACTCCTAAACAACTTAAAATTTAATTATGAGACTCTAGCTATCTGTTCTTCAACCACCTCAGAGACCTGAGAGGGATAAATATATCTGATTTTATAGGAAGTACAGGGCCTGCAGCTTCCCAAACTAAGAAATGACATACCAGTGGCTGCCTGGACAGTTCCCATTTTCTCTCCATACATTACAGCATCGATCTTCAGTCATTTGGCCCCGTTTCTCTGACAGACATTGATTGTAGAGCAGGAGTTATGAAGGACTTGCCTACCCTGTCTTGGCATAGCTAGGCTGTCGACTTACCTGCTTCCAGGTTTTGTCCTTTTTGGACAGCATTCTGTCTACAGTTGGGGCAAGGGGCTTTTCCTACCAAGAGATAGGCTTGCGACTAATTCAATCATCTCCCACTGGAGATTCTTCGATGCTCATCTTCTACTTGGGGTAGAATAGGGGGTGCTGTCAGGAGTTGATATGTCTTGATATAAAAAAAATCTAAAGTTATGAAAATATCTTTGAATGCCATATTCTGCAGATCTCTTGAGGTTTTTGAAGAGGCCCTATCTATCTCTTATATTAGGGTAAGCAGATGTTGCTTGACTCTTAGCAGGTTTATTTCTGATTAGCCTAGCAAGTAACTATAATAGGCTGTCATAGTGCCTAACAGAATGACCGGCTTGCATAACCATTAGTTTGCATTTCTTAATTATCCTAAACAGTTTATGACAATAGTAGTAAAAGGCCAAAACAACACATTTCATTTTTTTTTCTTTACCTTCTAACCCTTCCATCCCATTTCTCTGGGGTGGGGTGTCCTTATATAACAGTCCCTCATCTCAGTTGAGAGGTCGTATGAGGGCCAAGAGCCTGTGTCGACAACCAGTTAAACCAGCACCATTTGTTGAAGATGCTTTCCTTTTTCCATTGTATGGTTTTGGGTTCTTGTCAAAAATTAAGTGACCATAGGTGTTTGGGTTCATTTCTGGGTCTTCAATTCAATTACGTTGATCAACTGGTCTGTTTCTATACTAGTACCATGCTGTTTTTATTAATATTGTTCTGTAGTATAGTTTGAAATCAGGGATGGTGATGCCTCCTGATGTGCACCAAAAGGAACAGGAACATAGACTTTGTTACCTGTCAATGAGACACTTTGCCCTAGTGGTGTTGCCTTGTAGGCCCTTAGTGTATGAGGAGGCTCTTGGCCCTCATATGACTGCTGAACTGGGGTGGGGGACTGATATGTAGTGACACTCCACTCCAGAGGAGTGGGATGAAAGGATTATGGGGTAGAGGTGGGAAGGCGGGACTGGGAGGGGTGGAAAGAGGGCACTGTGATGGAGATATAACCTGAAGTAATAAATAAGCATTAAAAAAAAAATCAATGAATGTCCAAAGAATTTGGTATTTTCTGTGAGTAATCCATTCTTCTAAAAGGTCAAGATCACTTTAAGTCCCCCCAAGAACCCTGGGAAAGCCCTGGAGAAGGTTGAGTGGCCAAGATCTTTATCTCAGGGTAATATAGCTTTCATTGACAATGGGAGTAGTGTATAATTCAATTTGCTTTTCTAAAAGTAAACAGCATGAGAGAAAGGTAGAACATGGCATTTTAGTGTGTACCAGTAGGATCATGTGAGGCCACCCATAAGCAAGCAGACAACACTGTGCTACTGGGACTGGAGAAATAGCTCAGTGGTTAAGAGCATGTGCTGCTCCATAACAGGGACTAAGTTCATTTCCCAGCACCTACCTTAGGTGGCCTACAACCAACTGTAACTCCAGTTGTAGAAGGATCCAAACACTCCTGGCCTCCAACAGCTGTACATGCTCAGGTACACACACACATACACACTCACACACTCACACACATACACACTCACACACATACACACTCACACACATACACACACACTCACACACATACACACTCACACACACATACACACACACACACACACACACACACACACACACACACACACACATACACACACACCCCACATCTTTTTTTAAAGAAGTGATGAGACTCAGATGAGATCAGAAGCGCCCTGCCGCCTGGTGGATTTTCTTACTTTGTAAGCCTTGGGCTTTTCAGAGAAGCAGCTGGACATCTGTTCATTTGTCACATATTGTCTGCATAGCCAGCGCTATTCTATGTCTGGGAGAAACCGTAACAAATGAGCAGTGCTGGTCCGAGCACTCGGTGAGTACATGGGCAGGGCTATCCATGTCAGGCTGCAGAGGTAAGTGTTGGGAGGAGTATGTAGGGCACTAGAAAGTCAGGCCCTTTCTCTGAGTAAGTGACCCAGGCCCAGCTCCAAACATGAACCAAACTGCAGGGACAGACAGAGATGAGACAGGAGCAAAGCAGAACAAAGAGATTCTATTTGCTCCCCATGGTACTTTGTGTTCCCGAATCCTTTTCTAGGAATCCCTGACACAGAGGTCTTGCAGTGATAAGAAACTAGTATAAAGAAATCTAATCAGATGCCCATTGGTACCAGAATTGAGATAACAGAGACACCCAAACCAGATCTTATTGAAGAACCCAAAACCTGAGCCTCTAACCTGCAGTGCCTTCTAATGTGGCAGGAGCTCGAAGTCTGAGGTGTGCTGACGGCTGCATGGATGAGACAGTCTGGTACCCAGACTCCATCGTAAAAATATAGGCTGAATCAGTTGTCACATCTTTCACTTCATACACTGGATTCTGTGATGGATGCTACAGAGATGGAGTCTGGAGAGATGTTATCACAATAAAGAAATAAACTCTCTCACATTTAAGAAAATAAGCAGAGACACTTGAAGAGTTACATCTAGCAAGAGCTGGTGGGCTTCCCAGTGTGCTGTCAAATAGGCAAACTATATTTGGAACTCAGAGCTGTTAGAGCCATGATTGGAGTCCACCAAGGTTAATCAGATCTGCAAGAACAGTTATGTGCTATGACTTCAGACTCACCTCCACATTGTTTTTATTTGATCTCTGCATCTGTTGAACATGTTATTTATGTACCCACTGAACCATGAACTTTACATAGATAGGTGAGGTTGGCTGATTTTCGCAGTCTCTAGCTCTAGTCTTGTGCCAGTCCTACAGTGGAGACACTACTAAGTGACTTCTGTAGCTTTTCTGGAGCAATGACCCTGGCCTTTTTCTCTCTGAACTGTTGCCTTGTCAATTTTGTATTTCATCTATGCAAGCAGATGTTCTCCTAATATACATAGATCCCAAGCTGTCTGCTATCAGCGAGGTGTATTTTAAGGGTCAATACTAGCCAGGAATATGTAAGAAACCCCTTCCATCATTTAAAAACAGAAGACCCAATGACTAAGAACAGAATGATGAGCGTGTGTTTGTGTACCAGACTTCTCCGTTCCAGTGGGTCATTTGCTCTGGGAAGTCTAAGCTGACAGAACTTCTCCTAGAGTTTTCTAGTTGTAAATGGTGAAAGCAAGTGTGCTCTTGGTGGGAAGAGTGTCCAGTGTTAAGCTTGCAAGGCATAATTTCAACCAGCCCAGAGCATTACCCTTGTTAAAATGTTCTCTCCCTGAAAACTAGCATTATCAGAATTCTCCATCTTAGCTGACTTACTAAGACATGAACAGCTGAGTAAAAAAAGGTTAATTATTTGCACCATTCAAACAGATTTTCTTTTCCCTATGAAGATGATGTAGAAAGATGTACAAATTTTATGACTTGCTGGTCCATCAAGATGTTTGAGCTTCCCCTTCATTTGTTGAGCCCTATGAAGCCTGGTATTTGTTATCCTACAGAAGGCATTAAGTCCAGTTAATGTTCATTTTCCATTATGCCAGTGTCTCTTAAGGAAGAGGTGCTGATCCACATTTATCGTAATCCAATATATTGATTAATTTAAGGTTTGATACATATTAACTACTGCTTCATTCAATGCTATTAATTTGACATTGGCATTTTTCTGAATGTATTTTATTCCTTTCTGATTTAGACTTACTGAGCTCCACAGCTATTATTTTAACTGTTTTAAATGGTATTGATCAGTGTGAGAGTACCAGTTTATAATAATATCCAGGTGAAGGTATGCTATTGGGGCCAATATGTTTTCGTATATTCTAAACCAGTCCATCAAAGAAAAATGCTTGTGAAGTTGATTTACAGCAACCATTAAGCCATGGCTAAGTATTTCTCTGAGTTCTTATTAAGTCTCTGGAATGGCCTCCAGTTGCTTTTCAGAAAACTTCAAAGCTGACATTTTATAATTGCACAGTGCAGTATTAGAGAAGTCATAGGGAAGGCTAGTCAGTAACCAAGCCCCAAGCTCAGCAGCCTGATGTATACCATCAATATTTAATGAGACACAATAGTTAAGTGATGGGAAATATTACAGGACCCCCTGGTGCTTTCTGCGGTGTCTGTTCCAGCAGCCAAGCTGCCACTTACAATTGTCCCAACTGTTAACATTCATCGTGCAAAGCCAGGGATTTTTAATGCAATGGAGTGGAAGCCATGTCTGGGTAGTAGGACACTGGGATGATGGGGTCCATTAACACAGCTCAGTGTCCCCAGGACACCTTGAGTTATCACAAACACTGCCTTCTCCAGCGATCCCAGCACACTACAGAAAGAGGCTCCACCTCAGGCATGGCCAGAGTCTGCATCACAATCTGCATCACAAAGTCAGTCCGCTACTGGCAGCCAATCAGGGCTTGAGTGTGTCCACTGAACCTGTCCTTCCATGGAAACTTACTGGGACTTCGGTACTCAATATTCGACTGAAGATATTAATGTAGAATATGATCCCGATGGCATCTCATTCCTACTAGGTCGGCAAGATTTTAATCAGCATAAATCTGTGCTGTCAGCAAAATTGGGTTGCTGCTGTGTGTTTGTTGCACAGAAATAAAGCCAAGAACACTGGGGAGCTGAGCTGGAGTGCAGGTGTCAGTGTGACAGGCTCCCTCAGCTGTCTACCATCATGGCAGCAGCTTCTGCCTTCATTCTTCACTTCTGCTCATCTCAGTGGCCTGAGCAGAAGGAAAACAGCAACACCAACCATGCTGATGTCCCTGGTCATGATTCTTTAATCTGTAGTATATTAATTACAATCTTAAAACATGGCAAATCAAGACACTCTTGATTTGTTTCCCAAATAGATATAGAATAACATCTAGGACAAATTAAGAAAAAAAAAAAACTCCTTTTACTTCCTCTCACTCTGAATAGAACTCATTTTAAACACGTTTTTGCCCTTAGAGAAAGGAATACAGTAGCAGTCCCACTAAAGATCAGCAGTGGTTCCCTTCACAGTAGCTGCCACCCAGCTAATGGTGAACAACATAGGTCCTCTTCAAGTTGCAAATAGAAGACGTTTTGTGTGCAGTGGAGTAGGATTATATGTGCAGTTTGAAAAATATTAGATTTTGCTGAATGGCTTAGTGAATGATAGAGGTGTCACTACTTACAGAGATGAGACATTTGCTCTTAAATTGTGAAAAAGTCATGCAGTGGAGTTATTAATATTTTGATCCTTGTGAGGAGGGAATGAGGTTAATTGCTTTTCTCAATGATGAGCACAGGAAGTGGAGACTTCAAGGAGAAAGCTAAGGCCAGCCAGGATTGATGGAGTTCTAAGTTTTCTCCAACACATTCTAGGGAAGCACATGGGGACAGAATCCAGTTATGCAGAGTTTTGTGTTGGTGAAAAGAGTAGAGAACTAACCATGTCTTCCCTTCAGACCATTGTTCTCCAAATAGTGGCTCACTATTTATAACAACTATCAAATTGAGTCCTAACCAGGAACTTTGTTCTTAATTTTTTTGTTAATTTAATTTTTTATTTTTTTAAAATGTATATTCACTACTTCAAGCCACATCTCCATCACAGTGCCCCCGTCTACCCCTCCCAGCCCACCCTACCATCTTCCCATCCTACTCCACCAGAGTGGGGTGTTCCAACACATCAGTCCCCCGCCCCAGTTCAGCAGTCACATGAGGGCCAAGAGCCTCTTTATATACTAGGGGCCTACATGGCAGCACCACTAGGGCAAAGTGTCTCATCAACAAAGTCTATGTTCCTGTTTCTTTTGGTGTGTTGTTTGTACAATAGTTATCCTGTACTATATGGCTAAAATGCAATTATAAGTGAATAGATGCCATGTGCATCTTTCTGAGTCTGGGCTAGCTCACTCAGGATGAGCTTTTCTAATTCCATACATTTGGTTGAAAATTGTCTACCCTGTCTTGGCAGAGCTAGGCTGTCGACTTACCTGCTTCCAGGTTTTGTCCTTTTTGGACAGCATTCTGTCTACAGTTGGGGCTAGGGGCTTTTCCTACCAAGAGATAGGCTTGCGACTAATTCAATCATCTCCCACTGGAGATTCTTCGATGCTCATCTTCTACTTGGAGGAGAATACGGGGTGCTGTCAGGAGTTGATATGTCTTGATATAAAAAAACTAAAGTTATGAAAACATCTTTGAATGCCATATTCTGCAGATCTCTTGAGGTTTTTGAAGAGGCCCTGTCTATCTCTTATATTAGGGTAAGCAGATGTTGCTTGTCTCTTGCCGGTTTATTTCTGATTAGCTTAGAAAGTAACTATAATAGGCTGTCATAGTACCTAACTGAATGACCAGCTTGCATAACCATTAATTTGCATTTCTTAATTACCCTAAACAGTTTATGACAATTAGTAGTAAAAGGCCGAAACATCACATTTCATTTTTTTTCTTTACCTCCTAACCCTTCCATCTCATTTCTATGGGGTCGGGTGTCCTTATATAACAGTCCCTCATGTCAGTTGAGAGGTTGTATGAGGGCCAAGAGCCTCTTCATTCATTGGGGATCTACGAAGCAGTACCATCAGTGAAAAGTGTCTCGTTGCCCGGGAGAGAATGATCTCCTTGTTTCTGATAGCTGAGTAGTATTTCATTGTGAGATGCACCACAGGTTTTTTTTTTTTAATCCATTCCTCAATTGAGGGACATCTGGGTTGTTTCCAGTTTCTAGCTATTACATATAAAGCTGTTATGAACATAGATGAGGAAATGTCCTTGTGATTTGGTGAGGAATCATTTGGATGTATACCCAGAAGTGGTATGACTGGGTCTTGAGGTAGAGCTATTCTAGTTTTTTGAGATATCACCAGACTGACCTCCATAGTGGTTACACAAGCCTGCACTCCCACCAGCAATGGATGAGGGTTCCCCTTTCTCCACACCCTCGCCAGCATGTGTTGTCATTTGAGCTTTTGATCTTAGCCATTCTGACAGGTGTGAGATGGAATCTCAGAGTCATCTTGAGTTTCATTTCTCTGATGGCGAAGTATGTTGTACATTTCTTTGTCTCTTAAGTGAATCAATTAGAGATGCCTCTTTTGTGAATTCTCAGTTTAGTTAAACTGAGAATTTGAAATTTTTTAGTTAAAATACAATTACATCATTTATTTTATCTCACTTCCTTCCCACCTCTTCTGTGTCTTTCTGCCCCCACTTTGCAGGTTTCTCTTCTTTAACTGTTACTGTAACACACACATGCACACATACACACACACACATACACACACGCACACACACGCGCACACACACATACACACGCACACACACAGACACACACACATACATACGCACACACACACATACACACACACATATACACACACACATATAAATTAAATGACATAAATAAAATCTACTGAGTCCCTACAGTGTTGCCTACATGTGTATGTAGAGGAATTTCAATTCTGAACATGGCTACTCTGGCAAGAGATCATATCCAAAGACATTCTAGGTCTGTGTGATCCAGCTAGAATACAGACACTCCTTTAATCTCAGGAGACAGAGACAGGCAGGTCTCCGTGAGTTCAAGGCCTGCCTGGAATAGAGCAAGTTCCAGGTAAAGACAAGCTTCGATCCAGGTGTGGTGGTGCACTCCTCTAATTCCTAGGACTCAGGAAAAAGAGGCGAACAGATCTCTGATTTCTGTTCAGTCAGTTTGGTTGAGTCAGAGAGTTGAGAGGCAGAGAGGGAGAGAAAAGGAGGAGGCAATTTTATCAGAAGAGTTTTACAGAGTCAGCTTAAAGGAAGAACAAGCTTAACACAGATGAAGACAGATGAGATGGAGCAGGAAGATTAGAGCATATTGATAGAGTTAGTTTGAAGTCAAGAGAGAGAAACCAGTTTGAATCAGTTATTTTGGAGAGGAGTTTGAGCCAGAACAGCTCAGTTGAGCTAGCCATCCAAAGTTCAGAAAGAACAAGGGAGGGTGAGCATATTCAGCAGTAAGTCTCAGAGGCTGAAAATATTCTAGGCCTAGATTAGATTGTGCGGAAGCTAGAAGCTTCCAGGATTACAACTAGGTTAGCAGACAAAGGCAGTAAGTCTCTGAGACAACAATTACATCTGGAGAATAAAAATCACTTTTATATTTTACACTTACATTAACTTTTACAATTACATTTGGCTGACCACTTGGTATACTGGATAACCAATAAGAGGCTCATCTCTGGGAAACACTGATTTCTCTTCCCACTGTAGTCCTTAATTGCTGTAGCTCTATGAGATTTCCTCCATATACTTTGGGATGTTCACTATTGGCATTGTCCAGATCTTTTTTAAGCTGTTCTGTTGTGGGGATTTCATGAATGTAGCTTCCCTGTCATAGCTATAAAGCACAATCTCACAGCTGACTTTCCTCTGATTTTTACAATACTTCTGTCACCTCTTCCTTGATGTTCCATCAGTCTTGGGTACTTGAGTTATTTTGCAGATGTAGGCCTGGGGTTGGACGTGCCATAACCATTTGTGCATTTTGAACAGTTGCAACCTTCTAGAATGATCTGCTGTGATCTGGATTTGTCTGTGGGCACAGGGATGGCTGTTTAGAATGCAGTTAGTAATTGCGCTAGCTTAAGAAAGTGACAGTAGTAGATTCTCCTCTAAGATCCGTAATCTTACGACCCATGGGTAACTGGTGAGTTCACAGAACCAGGCATGCTTGACTACCCTCCTGTTAGGCAGGTCTTGACTCCAGTTAGATAGCTGTTAATTGTCACTAAGACATTAGTGTCACTATTGCCATGCTGGCCATTGTTGTATTTCATAGGTGTCACGGCTGTATGAGAGTCTTTATTGTGTTCTTCTCTTAGCTTCTGGTACTGTGAAAGCAACTTCTGAGGGAGGATACAGATTGGAGTATTCAAAGTGATATGCTCAGAGTCTTCAGCAATAGGGGCCTCCTTCAACTCCTGGGAGTCAAGGCCAGTAATAAGCAATAACCTATTACTTGGGGTGTCTCTTGAATTCCCCTGACCAACAACTCAAAAGAAGGTTTCTCATGCCTAGCCTTGGAGTTTCTGCTAGACAGTTTATGGCTTTTGGGGGGGAGGTGCTATTGCCCCAAGTTGCATTATTTCACTTAAATATATATGTATGTATATGTGTGTATAAATATATATGCATGCATTTATACATATTATATTTAATTTTAGATAATTATACCATCAAAAAATGATACCTCATGTCTTTTTGAGGCAACTTTAGGATTTTTTTCTTCTTCCCCCTTCTCCCTCTTTACCATTTCCCTTCTCCTTTCCCTAATAAAGACTCCCAACCCATTTTCCCCATTTCTTCCTTCTTATCATCTGTACTCTGCTTTTCCTTACTATAGAGCTTCCCCCCAACAGAGTCTCTTTTTACTTTATGGGTTTCCACAGTTACTGCAGGTTACATATACACTCATATGTGGCAATTAAAGCTAGAAACCACAGATAAGAGGGGATACATGGTTTTTGTTTGTCAGGTCACAGTTCCAATAGACTACTTTCCAGTTCTATGGACTTACCTAAAAGTTTCATTTTTTCTTTTCAGATGAATAGTAACCCATGGTGTATATGGGATTTTCATTTTCATTAGCAATTCATTAGCTAGAAGACATTTAAGATATTTCCATTTCCTAGCTATTGTGAGTAGAGCAGTAATGAGCATGGCTGAGCACATTATCTGTAGAGTAGAATACTGAGTCCTTTAGGCATCTTCCTAGGAGTGATAGAGCTAGGTCATATGATGGATTCATTTTTAGCTACTTATGAATCCTCCATAGTTATCTCCAGAGTGGCTGAACCAGACGTTGTTGCATTCCCACCAACAGTGAGCGGGGTTCTCTTTCATCATATTCTCTTTAGCATTTGTTGTTGGTTATTTGTTAATCTTAGCTCTTCTGGCTGAAGTGAGATGAAATCTCAAAGTTGTTTTAATTTCTATTTCCCTAATTCCTAAGGATAATGAGCGCTTTTTGAGCTATTTATTAGTAATTTTATTTCTACTTCTGAGAACTCTCTCTTCAGATCCATAGCTCATTTTAATTGGGTTATTTGTTGTTATTGTTTTTACTCAGTTTCTTGAGTTCTTTATATATTCTGGATATTAATCCTCCATCTTCTGTATAGCTGACAAAGATTTTCTCCAATTCTATGAATGTCCTCTTTGTTTTCTTCGACACAGGAGTCTTTATAGTTGTCAACAGTTGTCAGCAGTTGGCCTTAATTCCATAACAAGTGTAATCTTATTCACAAAGTCTTTTCCTGCATCTATATCCCATGGGTCCTTCCTGGGTTTTCGTCTAGAATTTTCAGTGTTTTGGGCTTCAGATCAGGTCTTTGATCTATTTAGAGTTAGTTTTTGTTTGGGGTGATGGTAATAGGTATAATTCCATGCATGTTTGGTCTCCTTTTGGACATAGTGGTACACAACTTAATCCCAGGACTTGGGGTGGGGGGAGAAGTGGAAAGATTTTTTTTTTATGAGTTACAGGCCAACAAAGACTAAACAGTAAGGACATGTTTTTGTTTGTTTGTTGTTTTTGTTTTTTAATTTTATCTTTTATTTTTTATTTTTATTTTTTTAATAATTTATTTTTTATTTCTTCAAGTTACATCTCAATCACAATCCCCTCCCTACTCCCCCCTCCAGTCCCACCCTTCCATCCTCCTTCCCCTCAACCCCCCATCCTCTTCCCTTTTTTTTTTTTTTTTTAGTTTAAGGTATTTCTTTTTTCCCCCCAACAGCTCTCCCTTTCAGATCTTTATCTTTTAATACCTTTCATTTCATATTGAGTAGCAAGAGCATTGGGGGTAATGCCTTACAATGGTATCATATTGTCAGTTATGCCTTTTACTGCCTTCCTGACTTGCCTGTCTCTACAGAGCATTTTTCTTGCTCTTATCCTTGTTGTCTCTTTATTGTTAACAAATAAAGACCAAGAGGACTTTATATAGATCTCCTTGTAGCTAAGATTTGGTTTGTTGTGTAATGTTTTACTTTTCCAAACCTTCCTCTCACTACAACAAGCAGAAACCTTCGTAGTACTTTCCACTGCTTCTTTTCCAAGCTCTTCATGAGGTTCATCAGCTCAGAGTGGGGTGATTACTGGATGAAGGCAAGCTTGTCCTGGGGAAGGCTCTGTGCCAGGCTCTGCAGGCACTGCTCTGATTGCTTCTCAAAGCTCTCTAAATTCAGCTGTATCTTCTTCTAGATCTCACCTTCCTTTGCTGAGCCTTTTCCCCCATGTGACTCCTAACTATGGGAGAAAATACAGCACACAGAGTATAGGTAACCTTCACGGGGTCAGGAACGTGCTACCTACTGACTGGTACAGCACTAGACCTGGTCATCCTGTGAAAACCAGCATGGTGAGGTCGCACCATGAGAAATGGTCAGCTAGCAGAGTTTGGGACCACCTACATACATGGGAAGCTGCATGAGATATAAGTCTTAAGCCCAGATTGAGACACAGTGACAGACGGTCACTGTGCTCATCATGGTTATGGTATGTGTGAGCACACACTCAAGTGAAGGATGTATTTTCCTCACAGGATAATGAGCCTGCTCCTGGGAATTCATGCAGGAGGCCGGTGTTGATGTTCTTCTAGTGCATTCTTAGGGTGGGGGGACACTACTTTTGAAGCAGTCATCCAAACACAGTTCAAGGCCATGCTTCCTCCCAAGGTTGCCTAAAACGAATTTGCTCTTTTCTAGTGCTCTTGGGAAATTTCTCAGTTGTCCTTTTGGTTCTGTGAACATATATTACAGAATAATGCTTAAGAATCTCCTTCCTCCACCACCAGCCAGTCACCAGATGACTTAGAGAACTGTTACTCTGTGCCAAGAACTATGTCCAGAAAGCCAATCAAACTAGACATGGGCCAAGGAAGAATCGGCAGAACAATGAGTTTTGTCTTATTTGACAAGATCTGGAAAAGAAAGAAAGAAAGAAAGAAAGAAAGAAAGAAAGAAAGAAAGAAAGAAACCCAGGTCATTATGTTCTGGAATTTAACTGAAAAAAAAAAAAAATTAGGTCAGCAAATGGACCCAGGAAACAAGCTGTAGTAGCCACCCTAATATCAAACAAAATAGACTTCCAATTGAAGTTAATAAAAAAAATACAGAGAAGGGCATTACATACTCATTAAAGGAAATATACACCAAGAGGTCATCTCAATATTGAACATCTATGCCCCAAATACAAAGGCACCTACATTTATAAAAGAAACACTTCTAAAACTTAAATCGCACATCAATCCAAACACTTTAATAGTGGAAGACTTCAACACCCCACTCACAACTATGGACAGATCATCAGGACAGAAGCCAAACAGAGAAATAATGAGTCTAACAGAGATCATGAACCAAGTGGACCTAACAGATATCTACAGAACGTTTCACCCAAACACAAAAGAATACACCTTCTTCTCAGCACCTCACGGAACCTTCTCCAAAATCGACCATATAGTTGGACACAAAGATAGCCTCAACAGATACAAGAAAATTGAAATAAACCCTTGTATATTATCAGACCACCATGGAATAAAGCTGGACTTCAATAGCAAAAGAACCAACAGAAAGTCTACACTCACATGGAAATTGAACAACTCTTTACTAGAGGACCACTGGGTCAGGGAAGAAATAAAGAAGGAAATCAAAGACTTCTTAAAATCCAACGAAAATGAAGACACAACATACCCAAACCTATGGGACACAATGAAAGCTGTGCTACGAGGAAAGTTCATAGCATTAAGTGCCTTCAAAAAGAAAATTGTGACAGCTCATATTAGCGAATTAACAGCTAAACTGGGTGAATTGGAAAAAAAAGAAGCAAACACTTCCAAGAGGAGCAGAAGGCAGGAGATCATCAAACTTAGGGCTGAAATCAACAACTTAGAAACAAAAAGAACTATACAAAGAATCAATGAAACCAAGAGTTGGTTCTTCGAGAAAATCAACAAAATAGACAGACCCTTAGCCAAATTAACTAAAAGACAGAGGGAGAAAACACAAATCAACAAAATCAGAAATGAAAAGGGAGAAATAACAACAGACATTGAGGAAATCCACAGAATATTTGGATCCTACTTTAAAAATCTATACTCCACCAAATTGGAAAACTTAAGTGAAATGGACAATTTTCTTGATAGATTCCACCTACCGAAGCTAAATCAAGATCAGATAAACAGATTAAACAGCCCTATAGCCCCTAAGGAAATAGAAACAGTCATTAAAAATCTCTCAACCTAAAAAATCCCAGGGCCAGATGGCTTTAGCATGGAATTCTACTGGACCTTCAAAGAGGAGCTAACACCAATACTTTTCAAACTCTTTCACCAAATAGAATCTGAAAGAACATTGCCAAACTCATTCTACGAGGCCACAATCACCCTGATTCCTAAACCACACAAAGACCCAACAAAGAAAGAGAACTTCAGACCAATCTCCCTCATGAACATAGATGCAAAAATACTTAATAAAATACTAGCAAACCGAATTCAAGAACACATCAAAAGTATCATACACAATGATCAAGTAGGCTTCATCCCAGGGATGCAGGGATGGTTCAACATACGAAAGTCTATCAAAGTCATTCACCATATAAACAAGATGAAAGAAAAAAACCACATGATAATCTCACTAGATGCAGAAAAAGCATTTGACAAAATTCAACACCCCTTCATGCTAAAAGTTCTGGAGAGAACGGGCATACAAGGGCCGTACCTAGAAATAATAAAGGCAATATACAGCAGGCCAGTGGCCAACATCAAAATAAATGGTGAGAAACTTGAAGCATTTCCTCTAAACTCAGGGACAAGACAAGGATGTCCACTTTCACCATATCTCTTCAATATAGTACTTGAAGTTCTTGCTAGAGCAATAAGACAACTAAAGGACATCAAGGGGATAAACATTGGAAACGAAGAAGTCAAATTATCCCTATTTGCAGATGATATGATAGTATACATAAGCGACCCCAAAAATTCCACCAGAGAACTCTTACAGCTGATAAACACCTTCAGCAAAATGGCTGGATACAAAATTAATTCAAAAAAATCAGAAGCCCTTCTTTATACAACAAACAAAAGGGCTGAGAAAGAAATAAGGGAAACAACCCCCTTCACAATAGCCACAAACAACATAAAATACCTGGGGGTAACTCTAACCAAGCAAGTAAAGGACCTGTACAACAAGAACTTCAAGCCCTTGAAGAAAGAAATGGAAGAGGCCTTTAGAAGATAGAAAGATCTCCCATGTTCATGGATAGGTAGGATCAACATAATAAAAATGGCCATCCTACCAAAAGCAATATATAGATTCAATGCAATTCCTATCAAAATACCAACACAATTTTTTATAGACATGGAAAGAGCTAGCCTCAATTTCATATGGAACAACAAAAAGCCCAGAATAGCTAAATCAATCCTGTACAATAAAAAAACATCTGGAGGTATTACCATCCCAGATTTCAAGCTGTACTACAGAGCAATAGTTGTAAAAACAGCATGGTATTGGTATAGAAACAGACCAGTAGATCAATGGAATCGAAATGAAGATCCAGAAATAGACCCACACACTTATGGCCACCTAATTTTTGACAAAGAAGCCAAAACGGCACAATGGAAGAAGGACAGCATCTTCAACAAATGGTGCTGGTCCAACTGGATGTCCATTTGTAAAAGAATGAAGCTAGACCCATACTTATCACCTTGTACAAAACTTAAGTCCAAGTGGATCAAAGACCTTAACATAAGGCCGGTCACACTAAATGTACTAGAAGATAAAGTGGGAGAAACCCTCGAACTAATTGGCATAGGCGACAACTTCCTGAACAGAACACCAACAGCTCAGGACTTGAGATCAACAATCAATAAATGGGACCTCATGAAACTGAAAAGCTTCTGTAAGGCAAAGGACACTGTCATTCGAACAAAACGGCAGCCTGGGAGAAAATCTTCACCAACCCCAAATCTGACAGAGGGCTAATATCCAAAATCTACAAAGAACTCAAGAAATTAAATGCCAAGAAACCAAATAATCCAATCAAAAAATGGGGGACAGAGCTAAATAGAGAATTCACAAAGGAGAAATTCCTAAAGGCTGAGAGACAGGAAGAAATGCTCAGCATCCTTAATCATCAGAGAAATGCAACTCAAGACGACTCTGAGATTCCATCTCACACCTGTCAGAATGGTTAGGATCAAAAACTCAAATGACAGCACATGTTGGTGAGTGTGTTGAAAGGGGTACCCTACTCCATTGCTGGTGGGAGTGCAGGCATGTGAAACCACTGTGGAGGTCAGTCTGGCAATATCTTAGAAAACTTGGAATAGCTCTGCCTCAGGACCCAGCCATACCACTTCTGGGTATACACCCAAATGCCTCTTCATGGAATCATAAGGAAGTTTCCTCATCTATGTTTATAGCAGCCTTATTTGTAATAGCTAGAAACTGGAAACAACCCAGATGTCCCTCAACCAAAGAATGGGTTAAAAAACTGTGGTACATCTACACAATGGAATATTATTCAGCTATCAGAAACAATGAAATTATGCAATTTGCAGCCAAATGGATGGAACTAGAAAAGCTCATCCTGAGTGAACTAACCCAGACTCAGAAGGACGCATATGGCATCTATACACTTATAGTAGGATTTTAGCTATATAGAAGAAGGTATCAATACTACAACTAACACACCAAAGGGAACTTGGACATAGACTTCTTATTTTTAATTTTTATTTTTTATTTATTTTTATATGTTAGTTATATTTTTTCTATTTTTTAGTCTTTTTTATCTATTGTATGCTTATTGATTTGTTTGTTTAGTAGTTCTCTCTCCCAAGCTATGAGACACTTTTCACTGATGGTACTGCTTCATAGATCCCCAATGAATGAAGAGGCTCTTGGCCCTCATACGACCTCTCAACTGAGATGAGGGACTGTTATATAAGGACACCCCACCCCAGAGAAATGGGATGGAAGGGTTAGGAGGTAAAGAAAAAAAATGAAATGTGATGTTTCGGCCTTTTACTACTAACTGTCATGAACTGTTTAGGATAATTAAGAAATGCAAACTAATGGTTACGCAAGCCAGTCATTCTGTTAGGTACTATGACAGCCTATTATAGTTACTTGCTAAGCTAATCAGAAATAAACCTGCTAAGAGACAAGCAACATCTGCTTACCCTAATATAAGAGATAGATAGGGCCTCTTCAAAAACCTCAAGAGATCTGCATAATATGTCATTCAAAGATGTTTTCGTAACTTTAGATTTTTTTTATATCAAGACATATCAACTCCTGACAGCAACCCCTATTCTCCTCCAAGTAGAAGATGAGCATCGAAGAATCTCCAGTGGGAGATGATTGAATTA
This sequence comes from Lophiomys imhausi, assembly GCA_907164525.1. Classification (NCBI taxonomy): domain Eukaryota; kingdom Metazoa; phylum Chordata; class Mammalia; order Rodentia; family Muridae; genus Lophiomys; species Lophiomys imhausi. The sequence goes on from CAJQZJ010000184.1 coordinate 2,722,031, forward strand.
GTCGCAAGCCTATCTCTTGGTAGGAAAAGCCCCTTGCCCCAACTGTAGACAGAATGCTGTCCAAAAAGGACAAAACCTGGAAGCAGGTAAGTCAACAGCCTAGCTCTGCCAAGACAGGGTAGGTAAGTCCTTCATAACCCCTGCTCTACAATCAATGTCTGTCAGAGAAGCAGGGCCAAACGACTGAAGAGTGATGCTGTAATGTATGGAGAGAAAATGGGAACTGTCCAGGCAGCCACAGGCATGTCATTTCTTAGTTTGGGAAGCTTCAGGCCCTGTACTTCCTATAAAATCAGATATATTTATCCCTCTCAGGTCTCTGAGGTGATTGAAGAACAGATAGCTAGAGTCTCATAATTAAATTTTGAGTTGTTTAGGAGTCAAGAGAGTGTTATACATCTAAGAAGATACTTTGGAGCTAAGGAGAATCGAAGTGTCCATTAGGGGAGCCCGGGGACGGTGGACAGCGGAATCCTCAGCAGAGAGCAGAATCAGGCACCAAGGAGGATGAGTGACCCAGTTGATTCTGCCTGGCAGACTTCCTCAATAGCTGTCTCCATCGGGGGCCTGCAACCACCACTGCAATCCAGTGTCGCTGGGACCGTTCAGCTCTACACAATGCCCCAGCCGGAACCTCAGTGAAGCCTGCAAGATCAGCTTCTGCCTACAAACCCCTTTGGTCATCTAAACAGCTGAGAACAGAAGGACTGAACATAAAAGGATTGTACTAACATTTTTAATCATTTTTCCCATTTGGGTTGGGGCCCCAAACAGGTCTACTACGACCCAAATCAGCAGGAAGTCACTTTAAGAGAGCGACGTCCCATGCCCAGAGGGTGGGGAGGGTGTTTCTCCGTCCATATTTTTGGTTATTTGAAGGATAACTGAAAACTCTGTTATGTAGGGGAAGAGTCTACAAGCTGATAAATGGTCCTGTCTTAATGGGTTTTGGAGGTTAGCCCCAGGGAATTCCTACTTTTCCTTTTCTGTATCCTTCTTCCTCTCCTATATAGGAGTGCATGGGCTTGAGAAAAATTGAGATATAGACATAGTACAGGAAGGTCCAAGAAGAAGGGGCAGATTATTGAATATGCCCTTATACCTTTGTATATTGATACAAAATTAGTAGTTTATTTGGCTAAAGTGGTATTGACCATTGTTTATTGTGCAAAAATAAGATTGTATTGGATTACATCGGTATTGATCTTTGTATATTGATACAAAATTAAGATTATAGTTGGCCACAATGGTATTGACCCTTGCATATGGACGTAATATTAAGATTATATTGGGCTACATAGGCATTGATCTTGGTATATTGATACATAATTAAGAGTATATTTAACCACAATTGAATAGATCTTTGTATATAGATGCAAATTTAAAGGTAATGCTTCCCAATGATATCATACCTAGAGATACTTAAAAATAAAATGTGAAGCTCTGACCTCTTGATACCAACCGTCTAAAACGGTCTAGGATAGTTAAAACAAACTCCTAGTCATGCAAACATGTCTCTTTGATGGCTACTATGACAGTCTATCACAGATATTCTCTAAACTACCCAGTAATCAAGTTGCTAAGAGACAAGCAACATTTGCTTATCTAAATACAAGAGATGGATAGGGCATCTTCAAAAACCCCTTGAGATCTGCAGAATATGGCATTCAAAGATGTTATCTTAAATCAAGATTTTTTTTTATATCAAGACATATCAGCGCCTGACGGCAACCCTATTCTACTCCAAGTAGAGGATAAGCATCGAAGAACCTCCACTGTAAGATGGTTGAATTGGTGGCAAGCCTTTCTCTTGGCATGAAAAAACCCCTTGCACCAACTGCAGACAGACTGCTGTCCAAAAAGGACAAAACTTGGTAGCGGGGAAGTCGACAGCCTAACTCTGCCAAGACAGGGTAGGAAAAACCCCTTGCTTCAACTGTAGACAGACTGCTGTCCAAAAAGGACAAAACTTGGAAGCAGGTAAGTCGACAGCCTAGCTCTGCCAAGACAGGGTAGGCGAGTCCTTCATAACCCCTGCTCTACAATCAATGTCTGTCAGAGAAATGGGGCCAAATGACTGAAGATTGATGCTGTAATGTATGGAGAGAAAATGGGAGCTGCCCAGGCAGCCACTGGTATGTCATTTCTTAGTTTGGGAAGCTGCAGCCCTGCACTTCCTATATAATCAGATATATTTGTCCCTCTCAGGTCTCTGAGGTGGTTGAAGAATAGATAGCTAGAGTCTCATAGTTAAATTTTGAGCTGTTTGGGAATCAAGAGGGTGTTCTAAGAAGATGCTTTTTAAATTGTGATGAAAGTTGAGTTGGATATAGAACTTTAAACTCATGGAGATAGATCGACAGTAGAATGTTGAAGTCAGGTGCCATATACATATAGACTGGACATTGGGATTGTATGCCAAGCCATATAACTCTCATAATTTTGGCCTAATTACCTCTGTTGTTTTGTATTGTATTTATCATTATAAGAGTAAGAGCCATTTGTTGGACTGAAAGGGGGAGCTGTTGGGGGGAAAAGATATATCTTAAACTTAAAAAAAAAAGGAAGGGGATGGGTGGGTTGAGGCGGAAGAGGGTGGGAGGGTGGGACTGGAGGCGGGGTAGGGAGGGGATTTCAATTGAGATGTAACTTGAAGAAATAAAAAATAAAGTAAAAAAAAATAAAATAAAATAAAAATTAAAAAAAAAATGTGTTGCAATTAGTATGAATGTTGAGTCAGATATAGACCTTTAAACTCATGGAGATGTTTAGATAGTAGAATGTTAAAGTCAGGTACCAAATACATATGGACTGGTCATTGGGAATGTATGTTAAGCCATATAACCCTCATAACTGTGGCCTAATTACCTCTGTTGTACTGTATTGTATTTATTATTATAAGAGAAAGAGCCATTTGTTGGACTGAAAGGAGAATCTGTAGGGGGAAATAAGATATACCTTAAACATAAAAGAAAAAAAAAAGGGAAGAGGATGGGGGGTTGAGGGTGGGAGGGTGGGACTGGAGGGGGAATAGGAATGGGACTGCGATTGAGATGTAACTTGAAGAAATAAAAAATAAAGAAAAAAAAATAAAGAAAAGTAAACATCAAAAAAAATTAGGTCTATATGTGTTTTGTGGCAAAGAACACAAATTCTGGAGCCAATTAATTCATTTGTCATCTGTTTGCATAGTAGATACTGTAGATAGTGACCTGCTTAGAAAGCACTGTGCTGGAAATTGGGATCCAGTGCCCACCAAACAGAAGCAGGTTCTGTCACCCTAGAGAGGCAAACAGATCAATCAGGTGACTGTGACAGCAAACACCAGCCGTGTCTCTGACAAAGGCTGCAAAGACCACTGCACAGGCTGAGCAGAAGGTGTTTGTGGTGGTGGAGGTAACCGGAGCACAGGCAGTGTGGAGAAGCCTGGAGGACAAAAAGGGCATCGGCAGCTAGAAGTGAGGCTGGACAGCAGGAGTCAGCAGCTCTGAGGAGAGCCAGGGGATAGAGCCCAGAGGCTATGCTGTGGGCAGGACAAGGCATGCGTGGGTTGGAGCAGGACAAGTGGGTTGTAGGGAGTGGGTAGAACAGGTACAAATTGAACAGTGAGAAAGTGAGAACTATGGAAAGTCTCCAGGACACAGAAAAGGCGGCTCAGCCTGCACAGGGGTCTGAGACAGGTGAATAGGTTGGATGCTCAGGTGACAGGCATTAAGAAGGCTTAGACAACTGAACAGAGTAGGGTGCCTCTTAAACTAGAAGAAAACTTGAAGAAAAGAACCAGGTTTAATATCTGAGGACGAATGGCGGCAGGACCAGGAATTGAGAGCAAGGTTTCAACGTGTGGAGTTTTGAGATACCTTTGAGAAGGCCAAAAAGGAAATGTCTGAGCAGAGTTCCACATCACAGTGAGTGTGGTGACAGAGCACCTATTTCTGGATATGACACTCAGAGGAGATGGTGGAGGAAAGTCTTGTCCAGGGTCCCAGAAACTCTGCAACCCAAAGGCCAGGTTATAGTGGATCAGGACAAAAAGAGTGTCACTAGCCCATGCAGCCTGACCGAAATAGATAACAGAAGATGGGAGGTCATGGACAGATGAAGAAACTGTGGGTTACTTTTACATTTGTTTGGTTTTATGACAATAGGAGATGTTTGAGAATTTTTCAGAGCCAGTGAGAGTGATCTTGTGAGAAGTTGCTACAAGAATCCTTGAAGTCATGAGATTTCTGTGAATGCATGGCCTCACCTTAGCACACAAGTCAGGAGACCTTCTGTGTGGTAGATGGAAATATGCAATTTTGTGGCCTCTGTTTTTTTCCATAAAACTGAAGATTCTGCGGTGGGATCTCTAGAGGTGGCAGATGTAAACCCCTGTGTAAGCAGGGGGAGGAAGTGGACTGCTCAGGAAGGAAAAGCGAGTGAACCAGAACATGGCTGGTGGTGCTGGAAGTCTTCCTGGTACCCTCAGTGGTTAGGGCAGCCAATCAGCACACTCTGCCCTGATAGGAATCACCAGCATGTGCAAGAAAAGCCATAGGCTGTATTTTCCCCAGAACACTGTTTTGTCCAGATGATCACAGTGAGATCACAGAGAAATAAGAGGATTGCTGTGGTTTGAATGGGGCGGATTAGGATGTGTGGTCTTCCTAAAGGAAGAACACCATCACCTGGGGTGGGCTGTGAGAGCTCAAACCTAACACCACTTCCAGTTCACTGCCTGGTCGTGGTTGGAGATGTGAGCTCTCAGCTGTTCCTACTGCCCGGCTTGATGCTTTCTACAATGCTTCCACGTTGTGGTGTGGATGGACTCTTATCCCTCTGCAGCCATAACCCCCAAACAAACCCTTCCTTCTACAAATGGCCTTAGACATGGTCTTCTGATACGACAGAAAAGTAACTGATGCAGCATGTAGAATATCTGCAAGAATAGCTGTAGAAAAATGAAGAATCTGATTAGTAAACAAATGAATTTCAGGGGTGGTGTGTATAGTCCTAGAAGCCACTCAATGCCTATGCAGCAGGGTGTCATGATTGACTGGGACCTGTAAACCCAACAGAAGCATCAGCAGAGCCATGGAGACCCCTAACTGCAGACCTGGTGATGGGTCTCCTGGGACTGCCTTGACAGTTGGCATGCACAGGGCACACTTTTGTCTGAACTAGACCTCACTACATGCACCTCACAACAGGGTTTTCCTGTGGTTTTAAGGATTGGATACGGCTATGAGTTCAAAATACCATAACAAGTAAAACCCAGCCCATGCATACTTTCAGCGGTTCCAGAATTTTGCTGCCATATTAGGAGAACATACTTTTTCTGTCACTTTCTTTAATCCCATCACTCAAGAAAAAAAATCACTTAAATTTTTATAGAAATAATATGATTTGTGATGATACTACTATGTTGATATGAACTTTTCTCCAGTGAGCCTAGAAGGTCAGTGGAATATCAGAGTGAAGACGAGCTGATCCCAACACAGGGTGTCGTGTGTGTGTGTGTGTGTGTGTGTGTGTGTGTGTGTGTGTGTACATGAATGTGTGCATGTGTATGTGTGTGCTTATGTGTCTATGTACATGTGCCTGAATGCTTTTGTGCTGTTTTCTTGCCTTTACATATTTATTTATAATAAAAATTAAATTTATAAATTAAGCAGACTAAGAATTGCAATAAGTGACAAAGGACAATTGTAGCAGTATGCTATAATAAAAGTTGTGTAAATGTGGTCTCTTATTTTTTCAAAATAATAATTTTTGTTTTGTTATGGAGTGCACTTGTATCTATTGCTCTGTGGTTTGTGTCCAGCTTGCTGTGTGCCCTCTCGGTTGGCACATAATTCCTCCCTTTCCATGCTTAAGGTCCCTTTCCCTTTCTTGTGGGTGCTATTTGACCTGTTCTTCTAGAAGAACCAGGTTCCCTATAAACTGAAGACTCACTTCAGATGTTTTTGTCCTTCTTAGTAGCCTTCCTCAGCCTCTGCTGTAAAGCATTCCCATCAGTCCAACTATGTCTTCCATTCCAGCACAACTTAATTCATTCTCCATCTCTAAGACTCCCCTTGTGCCTGGTAGAAGTTATGCAGATTCTCAACATGAACTTCTTTCTTCTCAAGTCTACAGAGGAAAGATTAATTACAACCCTAACTTGTAGCAACCTCAGCACACACATTCTTTTCCTCTCCCCATTTAGCTGTGTCAATTGTCTTTCCTTTATTGCAGCATCCTGGACACCATCAGCTCAGTAAGGGGACAGGGCATTCTTGCTGACAGTTTCAGAGTTCAGCCCATTGCTCTTGGACCAGTGACAAGAGAGGATGGCACATGGGAGGCCATATTCACTGCATAGTGTCTGGGAAATGAAGTGAAAGGCAAGACAATGTGAAGTTCAAGTACTTCCTTCAAGGCTGTGCTCCCAATGACCTAACTTCCTCCCACTAGGTAGTCCTTATCTCCTACATGTGCTGCTGTCTCCCAATATACCAATGACTGATAATATACTGTCTTTACTAAACTATAGTACTAAGTGATACTAAGTCCTTAACACATGGGCCTTTGGAGGACTCTCCTAATCCTATCCAGAACACAATTGAGAATTCTTACCTTATCATTTGCAGGTTCTCTTTGATATTTCCAAAATGATATCATCAGTACTCTTGGTGTTTGAGGTCATAATTTAGTGAAGTAGCGTGTACTTGAACACAAGCACTGTGACGTTGGCAGTCAGTCCGCTAACTGAGACATTTAAAGATCAATTGGAAGACTGATGTGGTTTGGATATGAAACAGAGGTCTCATGTGTTGCAGGCTTGGTCTCCAGCTTATGGAGACTTTGAGAAGTGATTGGACCACATAGACCTTTAACATAATTAGTGTAATTATTTCCTTTAGTCAATATTGATTTTTTTCCTAGCTGGATGGGTGCTCAGGAGGAAGGGCCTGGATGATGGAATTCAGTCACCATCACCAGAGCTGTCTCACTGAAAGGCCCAGCCACTTCTCTCCTTCTTCCTGCCTTTTCTGACCTTGGTGTGTTCCCACTGATTCTTTTAGCTGCAAAGAACTGAGTGGCCAAGGACATGAACCTCTGAAACAGACTAGAGTGATTGCTAAGAGGCTAAGTGCTTGCCTAGCAAGTGTGAAGTCAGAGTTTAGATCCCCAGAACCTACATAAATCCTAGGTGTGACAGTCCACCTGTTATTGATCTTTGGAAGCCAAGGCAGAGAGACAGGGGACATTCAGAAGATGCTGGCTCTGGAGACCACAGATATGGGTGAGTGTCGGGTTCGATTGAAAGACTCTGTGTCACTGAATAAGACTGAAGAACTATTGAGGATGGTCCCAGGCATTGACCTTAGGCAGACACCTGCACATATACCCATGTGTATTCACACCTGTACACATGTGCACACACACACACACACACACACACACACGCACACCCCAAATAGACACACACATAAGTTAATACATAAGTAAGACCTCAGAAACTGTAATCCAGAGTAAGAATTCTCACTTTAAGTTGTTTGTCTCGACTACTTTTTTCAGTGACAAAAAGTCAGACTAACCCAGTGGCTGAGGGGCAGACAGAACCTGCTACCTGGGCATACTGGGGAGAAGGATGGTTTGCAGCCTGGAGGAACAGAGCAGGGCAGCCCAGGATGGCACCACATGGCTCAAAACAGCATGTGGTTTAAACCTGACACATTGCTGCTGCTTTCTGGAATTTTCAGTCTAATACTTCTGTACTGCACTGACCAACTGCAGATAAGGGTATTCTCTGTCTGTGGGAAATGAGATGAAGGTTTTATCTTCTCTTTGGCCAGAAAACCTGCGGCTGAGTCTTCAAGGATGTGAGAAGAGTCTGTTCACCACACTGGCATACTTGTTTTAGCATGGATTTCAGCATACAAAATGCCTTATGAAATAGAAACTAAATGCTTAGCAGCCATCATGTTTCTGTGGGGTCTGGCATAAATCTGAACAAGAGCTGGGCTTAGGACTGGATCATGTATCGTCTTTCTCTGTGGTCACAAACCCCAGCTCCTAATAAGGGACTGCTGGGCTTAGTGGGTATTTTATGGGAGATTGTGGCCAAAGAGCAAATATGAAATTGCAAAACTGAACCAGTTAGACAAATGGAAATTTTAAAGTAATTTGTTAGTGCATAGAATATTTTACAACAATAAGCCTATTGTACTTATAAAAGAAAACGTCGGCTTTTAGCTGCCTGGCTGTTTACAATATCCAGTGCTGTGACAACGTGTTCTGTCTGTATTTGTATGTCTGCTCTTAAATACTGTACCTTATTATTATGAAAAGTCTTTACATTCAATGAAGTTTCAAGCCAGAAAACTCCTAGAAATGGGGAGAAACTGGATAGCAATTCATTAAAGGAGAAATCTGAGACAGCTATTTTGTTTGGCAGAATTTAAAGTGGGAGGCACAGAAAATGCATTGTTCCTATTTGAATGAGACTGGAAAGCAATGTTTGGCCCCTTGAAAACTTTAGGATCAAAACATAATCTTTCTTCCTTCTATCTTCTCTGAAATGAATTTCAATGCTACCAACTACTGTTGGGAGAGTTACATGCAAGGCAGAGGGAAGCTACCTACCTAAATAGCTTATTTGTGTCACTAGCTTTTGTTAAAGGCTCCTTCTCTATTAAAGAAAGCCTAATATTTTATTTGTTTATTAAAACAATTAGAATTAGTTTTTAGTTAGGAAGTGGAAACTCTCCTTGTGTAATTGGGCCTGATTTCTCTGATTTAATGGGGCCTACCTTTTTGTAATTTGCCTTTCTGTCTCCTAGAATTTTCAGGTTAAATAACATATTACTAATGTTTGAGTAGATTATACATGTGCTTCATACTAAATTCAGAAGATATGAAGAGGTATACAATAAAAGCCACATCCTTTACCTAGCCTGTCCTTTCAGTTCTTTTCTCAAGAGTGTCTGCTCTAATTTCCCTTCTGTTATTATGATAAGACATCATGACCAAAACCCACAGATGGCAGGAAAGGGTTTCCTTGGCTTGCAAGTCTAGATCCCAGCCCATCACGAGGCAGAAGTTCAAGGCAGACCTATTTGGTATTCCACACAGCATTGCCTTTAACCAAGGAAATCACTCCCAGCTAAGGAATTGCATAGAGAAGACTGTTTGCTAACTGGCTTGCAGTCCCCCAGTCCAGATTGTACTCAGCTAGCTTTCTTATAAAGTTCGGAGCCACCTGCCTAGGGATGCTGCCACCACAGTGGGCTGGGCCTCTCCCACATCAGTTAACAATAAGGACAGTACTCTACAGACGTGCCCACAGGGTGGTCTGACCTAGGCAGTTTCTCTTAGAAGTCACTAGCTGTATCAAATGGACAGACTGACCATGACAGTAACTTTCCAAAGATACATCATACTTATTTTAGTATGTATGCATGTATGTGTACAAATGGTCATGTGCACACACTCTCCTCATTCCATTTTGCAGTAGAAGTTTGACTCTGGGTTTCCTTTTGTGTAATGTGTGATATGGAAGTTTAACCTGCTTTGATCTCATTGCCTGTCCAGTTATTCCTACACAAGTAATGGGAGCCCATCCATTCCCATTGATTTAAAACCACACTCCATCTGATAATAAAGTCCTTTACTTTGTGGTCGTTGTTTGAGACAGTCTTATGGACCCAGGCTGGCCTAGAACTCACAAAGCAGAGCTGGCTTTGAGCTCTTCCTGATTCTCCTGTTCCCACCTCCTAAAAGCTGGGATTGCAGACTATATGGCAGATCATTCCCACTGCTGGCCCTGTCTACCCACATTCCCCATTTAAGAGTCCCCTTTTCAGAACTCTCCGAGCTATTTTGCAATCTCTCTCCCACCCTTCCCCTTCATGCTCTCTGTTGTTCTTACTTTCCCTTGTTCTCTCTCTCTCTCACACACACAAAGAAAGACATACAGACATACAAAGTAGACATACACACACCCATAAACATACAGACATGTACACACAGAAACAAACCCATACACATGCAAACTTTTGAGATTATATGTCTGACTTTGGGTTCCCACTATGGCAACTCTTCCTCTGCTCACGTTTCTGTCCTTTAAGAGCATTTTAAGTTTTCATGCCTTAAGAATTGTCCCTTCTTTCAACTGTGTTCATACACAGTTTTTATTTCAGTTATCACAGAGAATGGAACAGTTTGTTAGCAGCATCTCCAGCTAGACTACTTGTACATAAAAGCTGTCCATTTCTACGTATTAGTTTTGATCATATTGTTACATTCTATTCTCATTTGTAATAATTTTGAGTGTCCAGGTCTACAGGTACCTGCTTGATTTTATTTTATTTTTTACCTATTCAAATTTGTTTTCTTATCTTCCCTGGAGTGAAGCTCTTAGGTGTTAAAATGGTGCCTTGTGTTCTTTGGTCTCCTCAGGCTACAGAGGCCTGTCTGTGTGTGACTAACTAGAGCCTTCCTTAAACTTACCTTCAGTTTTAGTTACCGGTGTTTGGTTGTCTGGACTTGCAGAAGGACATTACAATAACGCATTGATTATGTATGCTTAGTACTAAAAAACAGTGTGGTAGAATATGGCCATAGCTTCAGTGATTAAAATCCTTGCTTTGTAGACTTCCTTACAAATTCTGTTCAGTATTCAGAAAGAATAAAGGTTAAATTACATGCATTTAAAATTATACACAGTATTATTTTAATATCAAGCATATTTCAAGGTGTCTTCATTATCAGAAAATTGCTAACCTTGTCAGGAACTAAATTAAATGTTTTTTCTTGTATAACTTAATTCAGTGGGGACTCTAGTATTATAATTCTGGTATGTCTCATGAGTATAAACATTAGTCATTTTACTGGTGAGTGGACGTATGAGTTAATTAAGATCCCTGGTTGAGAGAATATTGATAATCATGGGGGGTTTGTAGTTTAATTTAATATTGGGTAAGGAAAATTAATACAAGAAGTAATAAATTTGGTCTTAGCTCAAGAACCAATTTGTTGAACAGCCCTTGGCAAATACCTTAACTTCTTTTATTTTATATTTTCATTTTGTGAGTATAAATTGAATTATTAAATATGCAATATTTAATTGTTATAAACCTTAAGTATCATTAAGTACTCAGCTCTTATATATGCGGTCTTATTCTGCAGTCCACCCTAAACCTCTGTGTTGGTAAGCGTACTCACAGTGGTTACAACTGGTAAGGTCTCAGGACTTTCTGCTCTTCCAGCAGGCTGGAGATTCAGCAGGGGGAAAAGCCCATGGCCATGGGGATTTAGTCAGCTCAGTGTAGCATATAAGGAAAGTGACTAATTTAATTTCTCTGCCTTCTCAGAAGTTTGTAAGGCATTAACTCGTCCCTTGTGCGAGCAGCACAGAAGGCTGAGAATGTCAAGTGATGGCTGTGGAAGTGGACCCTCCGCCTATAAGACCGGCACTGCAGACCATATAGAACTTAGTGAATGTCGTAGATGATGGAAACAGTAGTCAAAAGAGGGCCTGAGCAAAATGCCACTTAAATTTACCTCTAGTCATGTAGCTCACAGCAAATGCTGGCAGCCATGTTGGGGGTGCGGGGACTTGTGTTCCCTCTGGTGATTCCCACTATGGAAGCTGGTATAGAGCCTCCTCAAAACTTAGGGGTAAAACTTACATATGACCCAGCCATACCTCTTCTGAGCATATAGCTTCCAATCAAAATCAGCTGACTAAAAGAGTATCTGCATACCAATGTTTATTGCAGTGTATCAGCCAAATTACTGAATCAGCTTAGGTACCATAGTATATACACATAATGGATGAAGTTTTACTCCACCTTGAAGAGTAGAATTGTGATGTTTGCAGAAAACAATTGGAAGTGGAGGCCATTGGATTAAGTGAAAGAAGCCAGACTTAGACACATAGAATGTTTTTTCTCTGATATGTGGTATATAGGGGAAAAGTAGAATATGAAGTTAAAAGGAGAATACGGTGTATTTATAGGAAAAGTAAATATAGAGATCAGGGACCAGAGACAAATGAAAGGTCATATAAAAGGTGTGATTGTCATATAAGTATAGTGTATATATATTTAAAAATGGCACATTGAAACTCTTCATTTTGTTCAGTTAATATAAGCTAATTGCATAAAGAAATAATTATAGACCAAGCCTTTTCCTCTCCTCTTTTGCAGCACACTGGTGTTTGCCTCTTTCTGTGTTATGCCATTTTGCTATCCCCTTTTAAAAGCAGAGAACCAGTTTCTAGCTATTACAAATAAAGGCTGCTCATGAACATACATGAGGATATGTCCTTGATAGCTAGAAATTGGAAACAACCCAGATATCCCTCAACGAATGGATAAAAAATTGTGGCACATTTACACAATGGAATACTACTCAGCTATCAGAAACAAGGAAATCATACAATTCGCAGCCAAATGGATGGAACTAGAAAAGCTAATCTTGAGTGAGCTAACGCAGACTCAGAAAGATGCACATGGGATCTACTCACTTATAATCGGATTTTAGCCACATAGTACAGGATAACTATCCTACAACCAACACACCAAGAGGATCAGGAACATAGACTTTGTTACCTATTAATGGGACAGTTTGCCCTAGGGGTGCTACCATGGAGGCCCCCAGTGCGAGAGGAAGCTCTTAGCCCTCATATGACTGCTGAACTGAGGGGAGGTGATATGTAGGGACACTCCACATTGGAGGAGTGGGAAGGGTGGGAGAGGAAGGAGCGGGTGGGAGGGTTGAATGGGGAGGGGTGGAAGGAGGGCACTATGATAGAAATGTAACTTGAAGTAATAAATAAACAACAACAACAAAAGAATAAGTGGAGAGTAAATGAGATCAATAAAAAAAAGAAAACCATGGATCACAGAAGGGCCAGTGGGAGAGAATGGCACGTGAGGAACATCAGTAGCACAGTAATGAACTTTGAGACATACATAGTTCTTACTCATCTCCAGCTGACTTGATTTGGGACAATCCTGTAAAACAAGCACTTGTTACTCTGTTGGCCATCAGATAGAGGAGGCACAGAATATTCACAAGCATTGCAGTTCAGAGAAGTCCAGCAAGTTCTGAGCAGTGCTGAGCTCCGCACATCGAGGGCCTGGAAACAGTTACATTTAGGCACTGATAATCACCGGAATATGTGCACACAGAGATGAGAAGATAGCTTGTCTCAAGGTGGATTCTTGCTGAGCAAAACAGTTGTGTGAGGTAGAGTGAGAGATGGTGGCCCTGGGGGAGCTGACTGAACTATCTGATCTTAGAGCCCCAGAGGAGGAGCGAAAGTGATTCTTAGCCAAGAGGAAGTAGCCTTGGAGTATGTGTGTTTGTCACACTTAAGGTGGAACATCAGCCCAGCTCCCCACTCACCCACTCAGTGCTCAGCTCAGCAGTCTGGTTCTAGAAAGTTATTGTTTGGGATTTCGTTTTGTTTCTTCCTGAAAGAGAGAGAGAGAGAGAGAGAGAGAGAGAGAGAGAGAGAGAGAATCCAATTTTCTAAGGCTCTTTTTAAAATCATGACTTTTCTGAGGTATTTGAAGGATCCTGTGAGGATGGCCACCCTGTGGGAAAGAAAGCCTTGGGCAATCCTACTCACAAGGAAAAGTAGCTGTGTGAAAGAGAGGAATGGAAATTATTTTTAAATATACTGTGTGAGTGTTTAGCTGGGTGTGGGAGGCACCTTGAACTTTACTTTCAAGTCTGTGACCTTTTCACAATCATAAACTCTGTGCCAGGGTGTGTGGTGGTTTTAATTAGCTGCCCTGTTATGTAAACCCAGCACCCAAACTGAATATGAGGTATCTTTTAGTGCTCATAGACTTGAGTAATTAGGAGAGAGAGAGAGAGAGAGAGAGAGAGAGAGAGAGGGAGGGAGAGAGAGAGAGAGAAAGGATTTTATGCATCACCCTGCAACTGACTTCATCTTGGTGAAGTTAATTTTAACTAGAATCTGGGGAAGGGATGTTAAGTGTACTATTAAGTTTTGTTTCTTGGATTATAAAAATGAATATGGCCAGCACTATTAATTAGCACAGACAGTATTTACGCAATAGCTTCTTTCAGAAATGTGCCTCAGAGGGGAGCAAGAATGCAGTTTCTGTTAGTTTGTGGGCTTTCAGTGATGGTGATTTAACAAAGCAACATCCTAGGATGTATTAGGGAACAACAATGACAGATTCATTTTCTACTTCGTGCCCTGAAAAGCCATTTATGCAAATGCAAATGCTGTATTTGTAATGCAAAAGCAATTGGGACATTTGGGTCTCTCATTCAGTGTTTGTGAAATAATGGTGAAAAGGAAAGCCTAGAGCCCCCAAGTGTGGTTTGATCATTGGTTGTGTAGTTTTTAACTGCAGTCCCAGGCCCTCATTAAAAAAAAAATAATAATAAGCTGACCCTCCACACTTCCAAATATGGAAGTTTAGAGTCATTACCTTGTCAATGATGTTAAAGAATGTTGTCAAATAGGAAATAAGGAGGCATCTGTAGCAGGGAAATAACAATTATCAACTTTATCAGTTTTTTTAAAATTTCTTAAATAAATGTATTTATTTGTTGCTTCAGGTTACATCTCCATTATATTGTCCTCTTTCCCCCCTTCCCAGACCCGCTCTCCCACCCTCTACCCCTAACCCTTCCATCCCACTCCTCTGGAGTGGAGTGTCCCTACATAACAGTCCCTCACCCCAGTTCAGAAGTCATATGAGAGCCAAGAGCCTCCTCATACACTGGAGGCCTACAAGGCAATACCACCAGTGAAAAGTGTCTCATTGCCAGGGAGAGAAAACTAAAAAAACAAACAAACAAACAAAAAAGTCTTTGTCCATCTTCCCTTTGGTGCATTGGTTGTAGTATAGATATCCTGTACTTTATAGGTAAAATACTAATATAAGTGAATAGATGCCATGTGTATCCTTCTGAGTCTGGGTTAGCTCACTCAGGATGAGCTTCTCTAGTTCCATCCATTTGGCTGCAAATTGCACTTTCCTATGATTCCGTGAGGAGTCATTTGGGTGTATACCCAGAAGTGGTATGGCTGGGTCCTGAGGCAAAGCTATTCCAAGTTTTCTAAGATATCACCATACTGACCTCCATAGTGGTTGCATAAAGCCTGCTCTCCCACCAGCAATGGAGGAGGGTTCCCCTTTCTCCACACCCTTGCCAGCATGTGCTGTCATTTGAGCTTTTGATCTTAGCCATTCTGACAGGTGTGAGATGGAACTCTTTCAACAAATAGAATCAGAAAAAACACTGCCAAACTCATTCTATGAGGCCACAGTCAGCCTGATTCCTAAACCACACAAAGACCCAACAAAGAAGGAGAACTTCAGACCAATCTCCCTCATGAACATAGATGCAAAAATACTTAATAAAATACTAGCAAACCGAATTCAAGAACACATCAAAAGTATCATACACCATGATCAAGTAGGCTTCATCCCAGGAATGCAGGGATGGTTCAACATACGAAAGTCTATCAGCATAATTCACCATATAAACAAGATGAAAGAAAAAAACCACATGATAATCTCGCTAGATGCAGAAAAAGCATTTGACAAAATCCAACACCCCTTTATGCTAAAAGTTCTGGAGAGAACAGGCATACAAGGGCCGTACCTAGAAATAATAAAGGCAATATACAGCAAGCCAGTGGCCAACATCAAATTAAATGGAGAGAAACTTGAAGCATTTCCTCTAAACTCAGGAACAAAACAAGGATGTCCACTTTCACCATATCTCTTCAATACAGTACTTGAAGTTCTTGCTAGAGCAATAAGACAACTAAAGGAGATCAAGGGGCTACAAATTGGAAACGAAGAAGTCAAACTATCCCTATTTGCAGACGATATGATAGTATACATGAGCGACCCCAAACTTTATCAGTTTTGAAATTTACCACAACTCCAACTCTTTCCAAATCCATCCTCACCTCCCAACCCCCCCACCCAATTTTGTGGGTTTCCTTTTTCTTTCTTCTCCTCACTTCAATTGAGGAAACTGAAAAAAAAAAAAAAGTTCCAGGGAAGAAATCTGAACAATATTTCAGCCAAAAATGAACAAAAATAAAACCAGAATAAAAAATGCTAAAGTCTGTCAACAATAACATCAAAATGTCAATAATCTTTCAAAACACAAGAAAAAATTCCTAAGCACCAGAAGAACCCATTTCTATAGAAAACAATGAGGCAAAACTGGAAGCAAGTATGGGGTGGGGTTTCTCCTCCTGAAGTAGAAGCTGAGTTCATCAAGCTTGTGAATAATTGCTTTCTGGTGACTGACCAGGAGTCACTGCAAGATCTTTGGCAGTGGAGGAAGTCTCTTGAAAAAAAAAAAAATAGTTCAGACAGTTTGAAATATTCTATCTTACTTCTTTTCTGTGGCAGCTGATTTCTGGCTGTCCTTTCTATGGTGCACAGTGGAACTTTCCCTACAGTGTTTGATAGATGTCTAGGTTCCACTGTCAAAAGTGTATGTGCTGCCTAAATGCCTTTCGGTTTCCAAGGCTGGAACTCCACCTTTACTTGGTTGTAAGTGCGAATGGAATGTGATGCTAGGGCATAGTCATAATGGTGATCTGACATGGAAATGGTGGGGACACAAAAACATGCAGATGACATAAACTCAGTATTTTAATAATATTAAAAAAAGAAAAGTACATGTTGTTGGATTTAGGTATGATAATTCATGTAAATCTGGGTGTGAAGTGCCTGGCTCATACACATGGGTAGATAATGACTATATTAGTTATTTTTCTGATACTGTGACAAACACTATGACCAAAAACTGTTTACAGAATTAAGAATTTATTTTGGCTTATAGCTCCAGAGGAGGAGTCTGTAATAGCAGTAGAAGCTTGGCAGCAAGCTTTTGGATCAAGAAGCTGAAAGATCATGCTCCACTGGAGGCTTGAAGCAGAGAAGTAAGATGGGGCTGTGAACTCTTTTTAAGTCTGCTCTTAATGACATGCTTGCTCCAGAAAGACTGAACCTCCCCGACTGCCTCCCCCAACACCACTACCAACCAGGGACCAAGTGTTCAATTGCCTAGGTCTATGAGGGATATGTCTCCTTCACACCAGTACAGTTGACACTCCAGAGACCAGGACTTAAAGTTGTTTTGAGCAGAGTTAAATTAGAGCATCAAATGTAACTTGTTGTCTATAGCAAAATATGGAAAGGAGGTTATGAATTTGGCCAGAAGATATGTGAGGAGATTTGTGTTTGAGGAGAAAATAAAGAAATCTTAATAGCATCATAAAGAAAGCAGTTGGTAAGACAAGATGGGACATAAGGGCACAGGAGTAGAGGCAGGAAGGTTTGCAGGTCAGTGCGTTAGCTGTGACAGGAAGTGGAGGAAGGGAAGGAGAGAGGGAGAGAGAAGAAGAGAGAGAAGAAAGTATGTCTGTCATGGGAAGGGAAGGTAAAGAGACAGAAGAAGACGTAAAGGAGGAGGTGTGGAGAGGAAGAGCAAAGGACAGGGGTGAGAGAAAACGGCTCACACAGAATCTCCATCACATGACTCCTAGGTGATGCTTAGTGAGGAGCTGAAGAAGAAGCAGGTGGGATGGAGTAGAAAGGGAAAGGAGATAGACAGGGCACACTGCTAGAAGATAGAGAGCCAAGAAGGTAAGCAGCCTGGAAAGGAGGAAGAGGTGAGGAGGGGGACTGAGAGGCAGGCCTTACTGGGGAGAACTGAGCAAAGCAGTGTCACACCTAAGGTGACTTCACCTTCCCAGCTTCTGCTGTTTGTCTGTAGTGGGTGGCTGGAGAGTTACTGTCGAGATCAGTGCGCACCCCTTGTCCACCTTTTAGGCATCTCCATGCACAGAGCCACAAAAGGCAGGCCCTCAGTGGAGAGCGGTTCCTGGCAGAGGTGGCAGAAGGACATACCACGGTGCCTTCTGACAGAACATCTCTGACTGACTCACCATCTAAATGCTTTGTCTCCTTCAGTCTGTGTCTGTGGTGTTCTCTTTTCTTTGATTCCACCTCTGCCTCCTCTTTCTTTGTGGTTTTAAACACTATTTCATGGAGCCCTTTTGTCTGGCAACCCTGCCTTTTGATGACTTCCAAGTTCTATCTTAATTCTCATCCAGAATTTCGTCTGCTTAATGAGCTTATGCACCTCAGCTATATGAAACTCATCCAAAACTGAACTTAACTAAGCCTAAACCAGAAACTGAAATCACTCTTTCCTCAGCTGTCTAACTCTACCTTCAGATCTCCTCTTTGTCAGTGCTGCCGTTATGTATTTCAGGCCCTGAGAATCTTGCAGGATTCAGAATGACATTGTCCTTTTGGTCAGAGTCCATACATTCTCTTCTCCTTTGCAGCTGAAGTGTCTTTCAGGTGGTATCTTTGTCACTCAGTTTTTAAGCTCCTGGCATGACCTGTCTGGATGCCTCATAAATGGGCTTTCGAAGACATGGAGACATTGTCTCCAGCCCCATATCCACTGCCCTTCTCATTTATCTCCAACTCCCTTTCATTTTCAGCTTCCTTGTTGCTGGTGTGTCTGATCTTCTCACTTCCACTCTGTACCTTGCTGCTTCAGAATCAACCCTTTGTCTTCAACATAGCTATCTCTTTCCCTTCGGGATGCTACCACCACCCCCTTCCTTCTCTCTTCTCCTACATTAAAGTGTGGACATCTGTTATTAAAACTCACAATGGTATTGACCCTTGTATATGGACGTAATATTAAGATTGTATTGGGCTACATAGGCATTGATCTTTGTATATTGATACATAATTAAGAGTATATTTAACCACAACTGAATAGATCTTTGTATATTGATACAAAATTAAAGGTAACGCTTCCTAATGGTATCA